>APFE031363720.1:44419-107010 GCA_000404065.3 Pinus taeda
ATTTGCCAAATGATTATTGGGTTGAAGCTGTACATTGTGCAGTGTATATTCTGAACAGGTGTCCTACAAAAGCAGTGATGAACAAGGTGCCAGAAGAAGCGTGGAGTGGAAGAAAGCAAGGAGTCACCCACATGAGAGTTTTTGGATGTGTGGCCTATGCACACATTCCAGAACAGCTAAGGAGGAAGTTGGACAGCAAAGGGGAGAAATGTATCTTCATTGGATACAGAGAGGAATCCAAAGCCTACAGGTTGTATATCCCATCTACCAAGAAGTTTTTCGTTAGCAGAGATGTTCAATTCATTGAAGAGGAAGCTTGGGATGGAAGCATAGAGAAAACAGTGAATGTTAAAAACTGTTTGTCTCATGATGAAGATGATGAGGAGGTGGCTGAAATGCATCGCCAAATAGCAGTGCCAACAAAAGGACAACAAAGGACACCATTGAGAATAAATGAGAGTGCTTCTCCAAGCACACCACAAGGAGGAAATTCAAGTGCATCTTCAAGCACTTGCACACCAAATGAAAGAGGTAAGAAGTTTAGAAATCTAAGTGATATTTATGATGAAAGAATGAATTCCTTATTTGCCTTGTTTTGTCATGTTGATGATCCTATTCATTTCGAGGATGCAATTAAAGATAAGAAATGGATAGAAGCTATGGATGAGGAGATGAATGCCATAGAAAGAAACAAAACATGGAATTTGGTTGAGCTACCAAAAGGTAAAGAAGTCATTGGAGTGAAATGGGTTTACAAGACCAAGAGCAATGCTGAAGGCAAGATAGAAAGGCACAAGGCAACGCTGGTTGTCAAAGGGTAAAAGCAGCAGTATGGGAGAGATTATGAGGAGACTTTTGCACCGGTTGTAAGAATGGAAACCGTGAGAGCAGTGTTGTCCATAGCAGCACAAAGAAAATGGAAAGTCTACCAAATGGACGTGAAGTCAGCATTCCTAAATGGAGCATTAAAAGAAGAGGTTTATGTTGAACAGCCTCTAGGCTATGAGAAGAAAGGTGAAGAGCAGAAAGTGTGCAAATTGAAGAAAGCTCTTTATGCGCTGAAGCAAGCGCCAAGAGCATGGTACAGCAGAATAGATTCATATCTATTGGATAATGAATTCGACAAGTGTAAAGGAGAACCCACCGTCTACATCAAAGAAAAAGATGGTAAAATTTTGATTGTTGTCTTATATGTTGATGATGTTATTTTCATAGGTAATGATGATCAGCTCATTAAGAATTTTAAATCAGTCATGAAAGAGGATTTTGAAATGACTGACATGGGTTTTTTGAGATACTTCTTAGGTATAGAAGTAGATCAAAATGAAAAAGGAATTTTTATTTCACAGGCAAGATATGTAAATCAAGTATTGAGCAGATTTAACATGCAAGAATGCAAGGCAGCGATCACTCCCACAGTAATGGGATTAAAACTCAGCAGAGAGGACAAAAGCAAGGATTTTGATCCTAGTTTGTACAAGAGTATTGTAGGCAGCCTTATGTATTTAACAGCAACTAGGCCTGACATTATGTATGCTGTTAGTTTAATTTCCAAATTCATGGAGAGGCCAAAGGAGGCACATTGGCAGGAAGCAAAAAGAATTTTGAGGTATGTCAAAGGTACCAAAATGTTTGGAATTTTATATAATGTCTCAGAACATTTAGATTTGGTTGGATACACTGATAGTGATTGGGCTGGAAGTGTTGATGATCGGAAAAGCACTTCCGATTATATTTTTCATATGGATTCAGGAGCCATTTCATGGGCTTCTAAGAAGCAATCCATTGTAGCATTGTCTATAGCAAAGGTTGAATATGTGGCAGCTACAGCAGCAGCATGTCAAGCAGTTTGGATGAGAAGGACGTTGAGGAGCTTAGGCCAAGAGCAAGCTAAAGCGACAATGATTTTTTGTGACAATAGCTCAGCGATTGCATTGTCAAAGAATTCAATGTTTCATAAGAGAACGAAACACATTGATACAAGGTTTCACTACATCAGAGAATTGGTGAACAATGGAGAAATTGTCCTAGAACATTGCAGGACTCAAGAACAGGTTGCAGACATCTTGACAAAGCCATTGGATCAGAATAGCTTTGAATTTTTAAGGAGGTGTCTGGGTATGACTGAATGCCCAACAGTTGAAATTAAAGGGGAGTGTTGAAATCTAATTTCAACTGCGCACCTCAAAACCACCGCAGCAAAACCACAAACCAACTTGATGCGTATCTCGGACTGCTTTTGCGTGAAGGCAGTTTTTCATACACAAGAGCTCGAGAAAATATAGTGTTGATACGTGGCTCTCCCCATACGTCATCATCTCTGACATCTCGGGACATAACGTTCAGCAGATAAAGGCATCACGATATTCACCACAACCGTCCAATTGAGGTCAACGTTCACCACCGTTGATTGCATTCAAAGCTGCATATGAACCTGCAACATGACATTGCGTAAAAAATTTGGGTTGACCGCCGTTTACTGCAGTAGGGTAATAAATGGTATTTATGTTGGTCGTAATTTGTTTGGTAGAATTTTAAATTTTAAC
Source organism: Pinus taeda (assembly GCA_000404065.3). Classification (NCBI taxonomy): domain Eukaryota; kingdom Viridiplantae; phylum Streptophyta; class Pinopsida; order Pinales; family Pinaceae; genus Pinus; species Pinus taeda. Next base: position 46,966 of record APFE031363720.1, read on the forward strand.
GTTTTTAATTTCCTACGGAAGTATGGGTAAGTCCTTTTATTTCATTGCATACTTATCGTATACGATTCATATGTTTTTATGTTATGGGTTGACCATTATGTATGTACAAATGTTCGCACACCAGTGCGAGTGTAAAGGCAATGAAAGAACCAGATGAAGATTTAAAAAAAAGTGTGAGATGAATCGCACAACAGTGCGTAGAAGAAGCAGGGGAGATTTTTTTTGAACAGGTTAACTTTGTTTGTGTGGATCGCATAGCAGTGCGAAGACGAAGGAAAGATTAGAATAGAGCATGTAATATTTTGTGTGCTGAAGTTTTTTTTTTATTGTAATGAGCAAGCACATAATATTTTTTTTGGAGCATCATATGTAAAAAAAAAAATTGCAACAGTATTATGTAAATTTATTTTACAGCAGTGAATGAAGATTTTACACAGCAGTGTAAAAATCATTTTGTAAAAGAGGCAGAGTATTTTGAGTGAATCCCTCTCAGCAAAGAGGATGAATATGTATCAGTGATTTTGTTTTAATGAATAGAAATCCTTTTCTGGGTATGTAATACTCTGTTCTTCAGTCACTTTTTTTAAAGCTTCCCTGTGCACAAAAGATCCTGTGGAGTAAAGGAAACAGAGCATTGCCTCTGTGTGTTTTATTTTTGTGTTTTTGGGATTTTACCAGAAAAATCCCCAACAGTTCCACAAACACCTGCACGAACACCTAGGTGATTCTGATCACACTCAACAACAACAACATATTGCTCTGTCATGCATTAGTGTAAAAATTGTATGTTGAGATAAATGTGTAAAAGTTATTTTTGCAAGTAAGAGAGAGTTGGAGAGAAAGAGAGCTAGAGTTTGATGAGAAAATGGTGGAGCAAATTTTGGTGGGAGCCTAAAAACGATAGTTAGTGTGTTTTATTATGTGTTATTCTTCGTGAACTGTAAAACTCTTTTGTTTTTACTTGGCGAATGAGCCGTAGTCTCATATGAATGTACTTTTTATGAATTAGAAGTTAATCATAATTTTTATTGTTGCTCCAAGCTTACTCTATTTTAATAATCAGTTCCATGGAAAAAATTATGATTATTGGGCTATTACAATGAAGGCCCTGTTTTCTTCTCAAGACATTTGGGATTCGGTGGAGAATGGTTTTCAAGAACCAATAGATGTAGCAACGTACAATGCCTTATCTAAAGTAGAAAGAGATTTTCTAAGGTACAACAGGAAGAAGGATTAAAAAATGTTGTTATATATTTTCCAAGCAGTTCATGAAAGTATTTTCCAAAGGGTTGCAACAGCAACGAAGTGCAAGCAAGCATGGAACACCCTCAAAACAACTTACCAAGGCATGGAAAAAGTCAAGACAACAAAGCTACAAATGTTGAGGAGAGATTTTGAAACACTTTGTACGTAAGAGTCTGAGAATGTAGATTCATTTTTTACACATTTAAGTGGGCTGGTTACTCAAATCATGTCTTATGGTAAGACACTTGAAGAAAGAAGAATAGTTGAGAAAGTTTTGAGAAGTTTGCTAGCAAGGTTTGATGCCATTATTGTGGCCATAGAAGAGACTTAGGATCTCTCACAGTTCTCAGTGGATGAGCTTAATGCATCACTGATTTCTCATGAACATAGACTAAATAGAGCAACAAGCTCCTCATTGGAGCATGCCTTAAAGACACAAGTATCATTTGGTGAAGGTTGAGGCAGAGAAAGATCATATGCTAGAGGAAGAGGAAGAAGCCCACACAAAGGTGGAAGAAGCAACCCTTCAAGCTCAAATGGAAGAGGCAGCAATCAAAATCCAATTCAAGGCCCAAGCCAAAATCAAGCACAAGGTCAGAGGTATGATAAATCTTAAGTTCAATTTCACTACTGTAAGAAGTATGGACATTATGTGAATGAATGTAGAGAGAAGCAATATGACATAAGTAACAAACCAAGTGTAAATTTCACAAAAGAAAACCAGAACCATGATATCATGTTTTTAGCTTGTAATGTAGCACAAGAAAAACATAGTAATATATGGTATCTAGATTCAAGGTGTAGCAACCACATGTCAGGAAGCATAGAAATGTTTTCCAATCTAGATGAAAGTGTGAAATTTGAACTGACATTAAGGACTGATACCAAAGTCTCTGTCATGGGAAAAGGTATAGTTAATATCCTAACAAAGAAGGAGGAGAAGAAGTACATCTCAAATGTTTACTTTGTCCCCGATCTAAAGCCTAACCTCATAAGCATGGGAAAACTCATGCAAAAGGGCTACAATGTCTTCTTCAAAAATGATGTGTGGAGAATTTTGGATAGGCCTCCAAGCAGACAACTGATTGCAAAGGTGCAGATGAAAAACAATAGAATTTTTCCTGTAAAATTAAATCAAATTTGTAGAAAGAAAGTCCATAAGCACAACTCTCTATGAACTCACAAGAGAATGGAAGAAAAGAGGTGGTTTTCACACAACTAAACTTTTAAACAAAGGTAAAAGATGAAAACTAGTTATGGTATTTGAGATTTGGTCATCATAGCTTTGGAGGTTTGAATTTGCTACATAGGAAAGGCATGGTGAATGGTTTGCCACTCATAGAAAAACCATAAAGCTTATGTGAAGGATGTACCTTGGGCAAGCAACATAGAGAGAAATTTCCAGCAGGAAAGTCAATAAGGGAAAACGCACGTTTGCAGATTGTCCACTCAGTTTTATGTGGACCAATGCAGACACCATCAATTGATGGCAACCACTATGTATTGACCTTCATAGATGACTACACAAGGAAGACATGGGTCTATCTCCTAAAATTGAAAAGTGAAGTGTTTGAGCACTTTCACAAATATAAATCTCTTGCTAAGAAGCAAAGAGGACACTACATCAAAGTCCTTAGGACTGAAAGAGGTTGAGAATACATCTCAAATGACCTCCTTTGATCTTCCAAGGAGCATGGAATTCATAAGAAATTTACAACAAGGTATACACCTCAGCAAAATGGTGTAGCAGAAAGAAAGAATAGGACCATTATTGAAATGGGAAGGAGTATGTTGAAGGAAAAGCATTTGTCAAATGATTATTGGGTTGAATCTATCACTTGTGCAACATATATCTTGAATAGATGTCCAACCGAAAGTGTCCATAACATAGTTCCTGAAGAGGCATGGAGTGGAAGAAAGCATAGTGTCACTCACTTGAGAGTTTTTGGATCTATGGCTTATGCACATGTCCCAGATGAGTTGAGGAAGAAGTTGGACATCAAGGGGGAGAAATGTATATTTTTTGGATATAGTGATGAATCCAAGGCATACAATCTCTATAATCCATCAATCAAGAAAGTCATAATCAACGGAGATGTGTGGTTCATAGAAGAGGAAGCATGGGATGGAAGTTTAGAGAAGACAATCAATGTCAAAGCATGTATACCACATGAGGACAAAGAGGAATTAATAGCAAGAAGTAATTCCTCAACAGTGACTCCCTCTACGCACAACAAAGTAGTCAGAAAACAACACCATCAACAAATAATAGGACAATTCCATGCAGCCAAGCAAGCGCTTCTCCAAGCATGCCACAAAGCACAACACCTAGTGACATGTCAAGCCCATCTTCAAAAAGCACATGAAGACCAAAATTCAGAAACTTAAATGAAATTTATGAGCAAGAAGAAGTTGATAGTTGTGCTGGTCTAAATTCCCTATTTGCATTAGTGTTTCATGTAGATGACACAATCAATTTTGAAGATGTAGTCAAAGAAGAAAAATGGTTTGCGAAAATGGAGGAAGAAAAAGAAGCAATAGAAAGGAATGACACATGGGAGTTATTGAACCCTCTGAAAGGAAGACATGTCATTGGAGTGAAGTGGGTATATAAGACCAAAAGCAACATTGAGGGAAAGATTGAAAGGCATAAAGCAAGGCTAGTTGTCAAAGGATACAACTAGCAACATGGAAGAGATTACGTGGAGACGTTTGTGCCAATCACGAGGATGGAGACAGTGTGCATAGTTGTGGAAATTGTCGTGCATCATAAATGGAAATTGTATCAAATGGACGTAAAATCAACATTCTTGAATGGGGTGCTGGAAGAGGAAGTGTATGTTATGTAACCGCCTGGTTATAAGGTTGAAGGCCAAGAAGACAAAGTGTATCAGTTGAGGAAAGCTCTTTCTGGGTTGAAGCAAGCACCACACACATGGTATAGGAGGATATATGCCTACTTGTTGGATAATGGTTTCGACAAATGTAACGATGAACCCACTCTCTACGTCAAAGAGAGCGATGGTAAGATTCTCATTCTTGTCTGATATGCAGATGATTTAATTTTTACAGACAGTGATGATTTCCTCAATGTTGATTTCAAACAAGTCATGAAAAGTGAATTTGAAATGGCAGACTTGGGATTGTTAAGATATGTTTTGGGCATAGAAGTGAAGCAAAAAGAAAATGGCATTTTTATCTCTCAAGCGAAGTATGTGGTAGACATTTCAGAGAGGTTTAAAATGCAAAACAACAAGCTCGCACCAACTCCACTGTCATCTGGTTGAAGCTGAGCAAAGAAAATTGCAGCAACAATGTCAATTCGACACTATACAAAAACATGATAGGCAACTTGATGTATTTGACCGCCGCTTGGCCAGCTATAATATATGTAGTAAGTTTGGTAACAAGGTTCATGGAGACACCCTAGGAGATAGATTGGAAAGCAACAAAAATTATTCTAAAGTATGTCAATGGGACAAAAAAGTATGGCATTTTGTACACAATGACAAGTGATTTCACGCTGGTTGGTTACACTTATAGTGATTGGGCAGGAAGTGTCGATGACAGAAAGAGAACGTCAGGATATGTTTTTCATTTCGGTTCCTAATCCATTTCATGTGCCTCTAAGAAGTAAGAGGGAACAAGCAAGAGGGAATGATAACTATTTTCTGCGATAACACCTCAGCAATTGCATTGTCAAAAAAATCTGTCTTTCACAAGAGGACCAAGCATATTGATGCTAAATATAATTTTATTAGAGATTTGATTAACAATGTTGAAATTGTGTTGCAGCACTACAGGTCACAGGATCAATTTGCTGATATCTTCACAAAGCCATTGGCATGTGAAAGTTTTGTTTATCTCAAAACTGTTTGGGAATTGTCAATGGCGGCAATTAGGATTAAGGGGGAGTGTTGAAGATATTAATCCCCACCACTACATTAAACATTCTGATAGCAGCCATACTTGTGAGAAGTATTTTTGTAGGTTGCGTCTCTGTTTGAGGATGAAAGGACTCGAGCGAGAACAAAAGTATCGTGCGAACCATTCCAAAATGCAACAAAGAATTTAAGGCATTTAATGTATTTTGGTAAAGAGATATGGGCAAGCATTCATTCCACGACTATCGCCCACACTCCACAAATACTTAAAACCTTTGTTTTTACTGTGTGAATGAGCCGCAGTCTCATTTGCATGTATTTTTCGTGAATTAGAAGTTAATCCTAAGTTTTATTGTTGTTCCAAGCTTACTCTGTTTTACTGTGTCTTTTTGTCATGAGTGGATATTGTGTTTTTCTAAGTCTCTGTATATCTACACGAAATCAGCTTCACAAAGGGTCATAGAACTACGCGTAATCATCTTTTTGAATAATCATAGAGCTGCATGAAATCAGCTTCGCTAAGAGTAATAGAGCTGGGCAAAAGTAGCTTCGCGAAAGTCACACTCTGCGTAAAAAAATTTCCAATTTTCGTAGTAACCTGAATGCTCGACTATATTCCCTTTTGTAACCCAAACAATAAAACCCAATCAAGATTTTGTGGTTCCTAGCTATTATGTGATCGTTTTAATGCGTTTGTGTATCAAAACTGTCAATGAATTTGTTGACCCTTCAAGTTCCAAAATCATTTTTAAAGTCTATATCGATTCTTCATCATTCTTCCTGATGACTAGACATATTTCCTCTTACAGGAATCACCAGCGACAATAGCTTTCCTTAATGCAAGACATTAAAAGCCGAGATCGGATCCTAAGCCAAAGTTGTAACATCTTCTACACTTTGAAACAAGGAGGCTTATTGTTGCACCGAAATGTGAAGTTATCACATTGAAGAAGGTGCTTCATCTCAAGACAAGTTTAACCATCTTTTCCAAAACACCTAGTGAAAAATGTTAATATAATTGATTGAAAGAGAAAGCTCAAGCTTGGTTAAGATGTGAAACATATTAGTGATTTGAAAATTCAAGTTGTCATAATAGGTGAACTTTGAAAGTTGATAAAACCTTAGAACAATTTCCATGTGTCCCATTACTTAATAATGATGAATTGAAATCATCGATGAATAGTGGCCCATGGGAATGGTAGTTACAAGTTGAGAGATTTGTGCACATTCATCCAAGGACCCGTTCATCCAGATACATCCCGAAGGAATCTTTATGAGGGAGGTAAGTTTTCTCAGATGACTTACAGAGTTGAAATGTAGTATATTTATTTATAGTGTTTATAAAATTTATTTTATTATTTTTATTTGTTTTTGTAAGTTTGGCAGGATTATTTCTTCATCATGTTCAATATATTACTTGATCTCTACTGGGGAATTGAACTAGTGACTTCACATCAAAGAGTGTCTTAACACAACACCCACATAAAGGATTGTATTAAAAGAGCACCCTATCATGGTCTATCCAAGACATCGTAACCATTTTACCATTTTCACTTGTTTTAAAAGAATATTAATAATTGATTAGACAAGTTTTACAGGCTCCCAGGATTTATAGAGAAAGTAATTGTAAAAAATGTTGAGATATCGGAAAAGTTTTAAATGATGTAATAAGTAATGGTTAATTTTAATTTTTTAGGGTAGGGAAGTCTTTTTTTTCAGCCGCATACAATATAACCACCTCTCATCTGTAAAAATTGGATATGGAGTATATTTTTCCCCAACTGTATAGAAATGCAGAAAAAAACGTGCATCATAAGACATTGAACATAACCATATATTTACATACAAATGAAAGTTCTTTGGGTTTGGTGGCTTCTATATTTCTTGAAATATTGAGAGGTGCATGCGCTTGTTGGGCTCACCCTTGAATTTGTTTCTTCCATGTTCCTTGTGAAGAAGAGAAACGGTCACCATCTGCACCACCTAAATAGTACCATGAACTAAATCTTTTGTTTTAGATCTTTGGAAATGCTTTGAGTGTTGTTCACTATCGAACTTATTGTTCTTTGTCGCGTTTCCTCCTCAGAGCCCCCTGCTATGTACAAATGGCCATCAGAATGAAAATATTTTCCATATTCGAAATATATGGTAACGTATAATGTACAACTACATGAATCAAAACTATAATGTACTCATACCATTCTATCTACCGTCATTATAGCCATATGATGACATGCAAAAACATATCATATAAGAAGATATTACAGCGTATACTTTCTTTCTAGATTTAATACGTATATAACTTAAAAATTAGCTTGATAAGAGCTAGGCAATCAAATGTTACATGTAATAATACTAGCAATTGCACCAAATGTTGAAATGGAAACATAGTAAGGCATAAATTTGAGAAGAATGGTTACATATAAAGAAGCAACTAATTGATTTCAAAAAGGTCTATGTCCAAGTAGGTTCCAGGAGAAACCAGACTCGGTGAAACTAAGAACATTCATTAAATGATCCAATGCCATGAAGAGAAAGAGCTCTATGAAGATGTATCTCTTCAATTTGTTCCAATTCTATAAGAAAGTAGCTAAAAATAACCAAGAACATCCATCGAATGATCCAATGCCATGAAGAGAAAGAGCTCTAATAAGATGTATCTCCTCAAGTTGTTCCAATGCGCCAAGAAACCAGCGAAAGATCTCCATTAGTGTGATAAAAATCAGTGTGAAAATCCATACAATATGAGGTGCAACACACATAATCTACAACCTATAGCTTTGTCCTTGATAATCAAGCTACTCAATATAACAACCTTCAACAAACTTTTCGAACACCTCCATTGGTTAAACTTAACAATGAATTCCACACAACTTCAAGATACAACATGATAAGACGAATGAAGAACACGATGATTAAGAAATGAGGGCATTCGAATTAAATAAGAACATGGGTAATCACATTTAATATTGTATAATACCTCTTCCATAACTTTTCTAAGGAAAATCTAGCCAGCCAAATTCACCAAACTAAGTGTCATAATGCGAGAACATGTCCCTACAAGTTGATGTTGATGTAATAGCGTTGGTAACAAAGATGGTAGGCATGTATTGTTTCTCTTCTCTACAACCCCTACTCCGAAGAGGAAACTCATTGATTTCAAGAATGTTTATGTCCAAGAAGGTGTTAGGAGAAGCCAAAGTGACTGAAACCAAGAACATCCATCATATGATCCAATGCCATGAAGAGAAAGGGCTCTATGAAGATGTATCCCCTCAAGTTGTTCCCAATGCTCCAAGAAACCAGCTAAAAATTTGCGTGTGATAAAAATCAGTGTGAAAATCCATACAATATGAGGTGTAAGACACATAATCTCCAACCTATATCCTTGTTAACAGTAACTGCAAGATAAAGATAGTTATGATTTTATGGAATATTATAGGAATTGAGACAATTGATTCTAGCCCTAGTTTGAGGTCTGGTGTGAAAACAAATGGGCAAACAAAACAACCATTGTTGTTATTATGGCTACAACACATTTTTCTCAGAATTTGTCCAAGTCTCTATATTATTGCTATCTCTTGCCCCCACATTTGACTCTATTTCTTTCCTGATTGGTCTACAAATTTAGTTTGTTTGCTTGACTGACCTCGATCTTGGCGTTATCGATATTTGCTTGTTCTATGTTGTCTTATTTTTGCATGTTTTATGGCCATCCCTATACATTTTTGCCTTCAATATTGATTATTTTTGCGTGTTCCACCTGCGACATATTAGTTTGTACTTTTCTATTATATTCCATAACATTAGGACCATATAAAGAGAACTTTGTTAGTATGTTTCTATGCATATGACATATTTTCCTACCTTCAACATGAAATTGTTGGATTATTTTGTACTGTTTTATTATATTCCATAACATTAGGACCATGTAAAGAGAACTCTATCAATTGATTGATTTCAAAAAGTTCTATGTCCAAGCAAGTGCCGGGAGAATTCAAACTCAATGAAACCAAGAACATTGATCAAATGATCCAATTCCATGAAGAGAAAGGGCTCTATGAAGATGTACCCCTCCAAGTTGTTCCAACGCTCTAAGAAACCAGCTAAAAAGATGCACCAGTGTGATAAAAATCATAGTCAAAATCCATACAATATGAGGTGTAACACGCATAATCTCCTGCCTATAGCCTTGTTAACAGTAACTGTGAAATAAAGACATTTCTGAGTATATGGAATTTTATAAGCATTAAGACAGTTGATTCTAGCCCTAGTTATAGGTCTGGTGTGAAAACAAAAGGGCAAACAAAACAACCATTTTTGTTATTATGGTTTTAGCACGTCTTGCTCAGACTTGGTCCAAGTCTCTGATTTATTGCTATCTCTTGCCCCCACATTTGACTTTATTGTTTTTCTGATTTGGTTGCACATTTAGATTGTTTGTTCGACTAACCTAGATCTTGCAGTTACTGATACTCGCTTGTTCTATTTTATCCTATTATTGCATGTTTTATGGCCATCCCTACAGATTTTTTCCTTCGATCTTAATTGTTTTGGCATGGTCCACGCGAGACGGATTTTTGTGTACTATTATGGTGTATTCGATAACATTAGGATGATATAAAGATAAATTTGTTAGTACATTTCTATGCATCTGACATATTGTCCTACATTCAACATGAAATGGTTATATTAGTTTGTATTGTTCTATTGTATTCCATAACATTAGGACCATATAAAGAGGATTCTGTCAATTGACTTATTTCAAAAATGTCTATGTCCAAGAGCCAAGAGAATCCATAGTCACTGAAACCAAGAACATCCATCAACTGATCCAATGCCATGTAGAGAATGGTCTCTATGAAGATGTATCCCCTCAAGTTATTCCAATGATCTTAGAAACTAGCTAAAAATCTGCATCAGTATTATAAAAATCAGTGTGAAAATCCATACAATATGAGTTGTAACTTTGGGTGCAATTCTACTTGCGGTTCATTCAGATGGTGGTAGGCCTAAGGGACTAAATACTGCCAAATACATCATAAGGTTCATTTGCTCTATTGCAACACTTGCAATCTATAGGCTGCTTCTTCCATTGATGCAACTTGTATTCAATAAGGTTATAAATAAGGAGACCTTTGCAGTGGTTCTAGAGATGCGAATTTTCACATCCATTGTTGCTAGTGTGGTATGCATAGTTGGATTGATTGTCAATGGCAAGTTCAGAGATATGAAAAAAAGGTTGAGAATTTTGCAACTAGGAAAGTTGCCTAGTGTATGGCATTGATATGGTCTGCAATACGTTGGCAGGTTTCTTCCGTTGGTGGAGTGGGTTTGATATTTTTAGTTTCTTCCTTGTTCTCAAATGTGATTAGCACCCTAGCCCTCCTTATCAGGCCCATATTATCATTGGCTTTCTCCCAGGACAAAACGGAAGCTCTCAAAATTATTTCGATGTTGTTAAGTATAATGGGATTTCTTTCTTATATACACTATGGGTACTTGGATTCAGAGCCTTCTACCGGTGTGTTGACCATGATATCTATTCTAGATGAAATCCCATTAATAAATTGATAACCATTTATATTTAAATCATACCCATCCTGATATTTCTTTTGTTGTTGATCTTTTTACCTAATAAATGCAAACCCTCCATGAGTATCATTGAAAATAAATAAAAGTATTCATTTCTATATGTGGGGTACAATTTAGTTTGGGATACATGCCATCTTGATTGGGGAGGGGGATGAGGGTGCACAGGATGTGAGGGGGCAGAGATATTTCCACTTTTATTGAGAATAACAACAAAACAACATGTTATATCTAACTTCCATTGTCAACACTACTGGTAACCACCATCTAGATTTCTCCTATCTTGGGCCACCTAAGACTACATCACTTTCAATGCTTTGCTGCATGTGAAGAAGAAGAAGACAAGGGTGCCTTAGGACTCTCTCTCAAACAATAGTTGAAGGGTTCAATTAAGAATACAAATGCTCATGGAATAGTGGTCATGAAAGTCACAATGCTCTCACAAATTAACACAAGATAATAACTCTAGTATCATAGGGCTTGCTGTGTTATCCTTCCTTTGGGTTTTATTTATGCCATTACAAGATGGTTAAGACCATTTCTCATGAGAGTTTGGAAATTTTGTAACTAGTTTTCCTATAATTTTCACTTAGGGGTGCATAAATTTCACATTTTTTATTTTTTATTTTGTGATTTTCTAATGGATACAAGTGAGTGTAGATTCTTTTGTTGAAGGAAACAAGCTAGTATTGTAAAGGATTTTTTTACATAGTTTTAGATGGATTGAGTGTGAGTCAAAATCAAGGATGGATTGATTCAAATCCATTTAGGTGCATCTTAGTTGAATGGGGTGGCTAAAGATGCTATAATACATACCCCCTAATGTGTGAGGTTAGTAAGATAGCCACTGGCCAAAATACATTATAATTTGGCGGAGTAAAATGTTGATTGTAGCCAAGTGGAGTGCACCAAACTTTGGATTAGGGAAGTAGTTGCAACAAAATAAAATGTATGAGATGGATCTTTTCTTGAGATAAGCATACCCATGCTCAAGTATGAAAAAGGGTGATTGTCAAATCATATACATTGTAGATACAAAAACATAAATAGGAGTAATGATCATGACCAAGAAAAGATTCATGATGGACTCATGAAGTATATATAAGAATAACAATCATGCCCATGAAAAGATGCATAATGGATCCATGTCAAAGTAGATCATATCCATGAACAAATACACAATGGAGTTGTCTTAATATGTACCAAGGAAATGAACAAATACACAATGGAGTTGTTTTAATATGTATCAAGGAAATGGATAGAACAAAAGTAAACTTTTTATGCTTTTTAGTTTTATTGGTTGCATTGCTTATATTTCATTTTTCTTTTTTCTTTTTGGCACAATTAATCTTTTAATCATCTATATGGGTTGTTTTAAAATTTTATTTTTTCTGTTATGATTCCATCGAAATAGTATTATTTAGAATGAAATAAGAGCTCTTTCCACTCATGATTTCTCACCAATTTATTTTGCTTTTTTTTTTTTTTTTTTTTTTTTTTTTTTTTTTTTTTTCTGATACATAAATACACACTTGATGTGTATCAATTTTCAGTCATTTATATCAATAAAATTACGATTATTTTTTTCCATGACGAAAAAATGCTAACTAAAATTCAATAAAAATATGTTTTCTCCCGAAATATATATATATATTATAATATATATATATATATATATAATATATATATTATATATATAAGAGAAAGAATGCATCCTTTTAATTAACTGGAAAATTACATTTTACACTAGAATTTCATTTTACGAATTGTACCACAACATTAACATTTCATTTTGGACTATTATGGTCAGTGTAGATAAGACCAATACAATAAAAATATGACTCCACTCTTCTATGGACTAAACAATCCATGCACAATTCAAAGTCAAGCACAAGAAATGAGTTTCGTTTGGGTAGCCATTGACCTTCTCACATCTCCACTGTTGGTTCTATCCTTCAGTAGATACCATGTGTTTGCTTTAATAACCAATTTTCAAAACTTGAATTTAGATTGATCTTGATTCACACTAGTATTTCATTCTTAATGGGTGATATTCAAATCGGTAGTATTACAGAAAGCCAAAGTAGAGTACAAGAGGGTATGTCTATTAAATATTTCTGATTAATTTTATATTTGATTGAACTTTCTATCTGCAAGCAGTTATCATATAATTTGACTAACCTTGAGAGATTGAAACTTCAGGCCCTGGTTTGATCAAGGATGCAGAGCTTGGAAGAGGCCACAATAGAAAGATGTTTGCAGGAAAAAGGAAGACCCATTGGGTTCTTGTAGTATTCAACATTTCGTTAATGATTGTAGGTCAAGCTACTAATATGCTTCTTAGTAGGTATTACCTTGATGATGGTGGTGATAGTGCATGGATATCAACTCTAGTGCAACCGACAAGATGTCCTATTCTTTTCATACCTCTGATACTTTATCAAGGAAAACAAGCCTCTAAAATTACCTCACTCACATCCAAATTGGTGCTAATTTATGTTGGTTTGGGCTTGCTTCTAGCTGGAGACAATCTACTTTACTCAAGGGGTATCTCTTATATGCTTGTTTCAGCATATTCTTTTCTCTGTTCAAGTCAACTCACCTTCAACGCTATATTTTCATTCATACTGAACAGGGAGAAAATTACTCCATATATCCTGAATTCTCTTGTTTTGCTAACTTTGGGTGCAATTCTACTTGTAGTTCATTAGATGGTGACATGCCTAAGGAAGTGAATACTACCAAGTACATAGTAGGATTCCTTTATACTGTTGTAGCTTCTACCATCTATGGGTTGCTTCTTCCATTGATGCAACTTATATTCAATAGGGTTATAAACCATTGATTTAGCTTGTATTCAATAGGGTTATAAAGCAGGATACCTTTGCAGTGGTTCTAGAGATGCAAATTTTCACATCCATAGTTGCTAGTGTGCTATGCGTAGTTGGATTGTTTGTTAGTGGGGGGTTCAAAGATATGAAAAAGGAGGTTGAGAGTTTCAGAATAGGGAAATTTGCCAACTATATGACATTGATATGGTCTACAATAGGATGGTAGGTTTCTTCGATTGGTGTAGTGGGTTTAATATTTTTGGTTTCTTCCTTGTTCTCAAATGTGATTAGCACTATGGCCCTTCTATTGTGCCCATATTATTAGTGTCTTTCTTCCATGACAGAATGGAAGCTCTCAAAATTAGTTCGATGTTGTTAAGTACATGGGGATTTGTTTCCTATATATATCATGGGTACTTGGATTCAAAGCCTTCTACAAGTGTGCTAACCAGGATACTTGTTCTAGCCGAAAGCTCATCACATCCTTAATTATGTTCATAGACATGTTTATATAGTAAAGAGGGAGTCAAATTAAGTTACTTGCCCTTTATAATTGGAGATTTATGATCATTTTGTGTTATTAAAAACTTTTTTAGCCATGTAGCTGACTTCCAACCCTAAATTTGAATCCTTGGCAACATTGTGGCTACAATTGTCTTTCTTACTTGCATCTGTGTCCTACGCCTATATTGACATTCATCATCTATTTAATTTATATCGTTGGACTAGTTTATGTAATTTTTTTTGGATTTGTTTTTGCACCATAAGGAGATAAGAGAGGGGGTTCCACTTCTTGGATCACACTTTCTCCAAGCATGTGTTTCTCATATTGATAAACAAAAAAAAATCTATTGCTCCATGTTGATCATGTTACAGTTCTTATTTTAGAGTCCCTACTCAACTTGCCCAATATTGTGCTTTTCCAAATTGTTTCACATCCTATTTTACATGATCTTAAAGTTATACCATTATTAATATAGTATTTCCTTCATCCAAATTGTTTCACATACTATTCTATTATAATAACATCACAATACATTGGTATTACAAGTTCCTTTGTTATTGAAAAACCACTACAGTGATAGTGATGAAACTCCTTTGTTGCTTTTTCATAAGATCTACTTTGCTTGCTTCATATTATCATAGCTTTAAGAATTACTCTTCCAAAATTGTGTTTCCACTTTCCTAGCCCCTCCACAATCCCTATTTGCAAATCTGGAGGCTGAAAAAATAATATCTTTAGTTTTATCCCAAAGGACCTACCCTATTGCTTAAATGAAGCTAAAATTAGAAAGGGTATTTTTTGTTGTAGATATTCCAGCAGTACAAAGCTCAAAAGTTAATTATAGCGACTGTTCCAATAACCAAATTTGTTCAGTTAAACAGTGGAAATTAACGATGAACGTCCAACTTACCAGGAATAACTATAGAAACTCTCTTGGAAGTAAATGCATGAGATGTGACCTAGGATCACATAAGTACACCAAGCTCAAACAACCCGTCTGTTGTAATTACAAAACATTAAAAAATTCATATTTACTATCGTATGAGAAGAATGATTCTCATACGAAAATAATTAAAATGATAAACCAATCCAAGATCTGATTCAAATGAGCAATTGCTGTTTACAAGTGAGAATCAAATTACAGTGAAAATAAGTGCATGAAATGAAGCACCATAATGGGATGTAAGAAATTACAAAAGAAACTAGGAAAAAATTCAGAATAAAGTACTTTGAGTCTCTTGCTTTAAGGTCACAAACGATCAATTGATTTTTCCATGGGATTGCCCATTCTTTGATTTGTCTTGAACAAAATGTCTGAGACACATGGCATACACAAGCTTCGTTCTTGTGTTGTTTTGTGATCATAGCTTCATCATAAAATCTTGGAGGACTCCCATTTTTGAAGATTAGTCATGTTGGCCAATCTCGATGAAGTTTCCTCGGTCATTGCCAAGTCCATTGCAGCCAGCCCTTTCGAGTCCACACTTGAAGACTAATCCATGTGACCATGCAATAAAAAAGAATTTGTATGATCAGGCAATATCCCATCAGATCTGCCATTACTTGCATTATTGTCCAGTTTTTCATTTTCGGAGGCAAGGTGAGCAGAAGCTTCATCTCTTTTCTCTGTCTGCAAGCGACAAGGGACCATTATTCTCCCTCAGAGTTAAAGGAGAACGACCTATGAGGGACTTCCATGTTGTCACCCTTCCATAACTTCTTGGTGTTCTTGCAATAATACCCATTTACGATATTTTAGTTTTTTCTTATCGATGAAAACTATTGTTGGCATGAAATGATCCACCTATCCTAGAAGCATCCATGTCAATTTCCAATGCATGTTAGTCGTTATTCTGCCCATGCTAGTGCCCATGAGTGATGTTCTTGCAATAATACCCATTCGTGATATTTTAGTTTTTCCTTCTAGACGAACACTGTTGTTGGCATGAAATGCTTTGCCTATCCTAGCAGCATACATGTAAATTACCATCACATGATGGCTACCACCCTACCCATGAGCGAACGCTTCCTATGTCAGCACTGCCAAAAAATTAATTCGCATGTAAGTATATCTCTCTCCTAAATTCAAAGATTTTGCAGGCAAATTAAATTTGAAAGTGCCAAATGTGTATTCATAGAAAAATTCAAAATTGATATCATCAAATTACTTCTGTATCAAAATCTGATGAAGAAACCGAAGAAAAAATGGGCATGGACATCCTCATCGAACCAATGTCTCTACCTCTCATGGCATCCATTATGTGTTCCCTCAAGTTCAATGTCTTAAGCCCAAGTGGCCACCTTGCTTGGCCTACTCCATCTTGTGAAAAGGTACCACATGAAATACTCGTTCACTCACACGAGAACACACAACTTCATCAAATGTTTGTGGGGAAAAAGAAGCATAAAATGAAAACTGTAGATTGCCACAAAGAATTTGAATCTTTTGCAAACTAATTGATACCGTAACGACACTTCACTTGGTGATCCATGGATGAGTAGGAATTAAGATGATTAATTTTAGATTTGTATCTATAATTTCCTTGGAAACTTATTTATATATTAACATCACTCAATTAAAGATCAAATATGTGAAGGATCATGACAGAGGCCAAAGAAACGTAACAAAGTTCTAAACAAAATGTCTGAGACACAGGGCATATGCAAGCTTCGTTGTTATGATATTCTTCATCAGAAAATCTTGGAGGACTCCCACTTTTGAAGATTAGTCATGTTGGCCAATCTAGATGAAGTTTGCTCAATCATTTCCAAATCTAAAGCAACCAACCCTTTAGAGTCCACACTTGAAGAGTGATCCATGTGACCATACAATAAAACAGAATTTGTATCATCAGGCAATATCCCATCAAATCTTCCATAGCTTGCATTAGTGTCCATTTTTTCATTTCTGGAGGCAAGATGAGCAGAAGCTTCATCTCTTTTCTCTATCTGCAAGTGATGACAGGGGACGATTATTCTTCCTTGGAGTTAGAGGCAAACAACATGTGAGGGACTTCGATGTTGTCACCATTCCAGAACTTCTTGGAATTCTTGCAATAATTCCCATCAATGATATTTTGGTTTTTCCCTATGGACGAATGCGATTGTTGGCATGAAATGCTCCGCCTATTTTAGTAGCATCCATGTCAATTGCCAGCACATGGCGGCTGCCACTCTACCCATGGTAGTTCCCACGAGTGAACCCTTCCTGTGTCTGCACTCCCAGAACGCTAATATAGATGCCAATCAATCTCTCTCTAAAATTCAAACATTTTGTAGGCAAATTAAATCTGTGAAGGATTGTGATAGTGGCCAAAGAAAGGTAACAAAGGTCTAAATGAATTCCTATTTGTGAACAAGAATAACACATTGGTCGATACATACCCAATTCTAATCCATAGCGAAGAAACTGGTGAAACAATATAGACAGAGAACCGAAGAACATTGTCGGATGAGGCCACGGAGGAGGATCATCGCTGAGATAGCAAGTGAGCACGGTTTTTGCTCTTGTAAGCCAAGGGAGAGGTCGAGGATTGGTATCCCCATTCCAACTCCAAATGTTGGGCCATGGCTAATCCTCTGTGTCATAAGGTTGCACATACAATACTCTAAAGCATGTGTCATAAGGTGCCACATACAATACTACAAAGCATATGTAGCTGAGCTTTCCACTCACTCCAGGGTAGGTCATGGGCAAGGACGCGTAGAAGAGACTGAGTTAAGACCCCTGCAAGAAATCCCTTCCAGTGCTCCCACGAAGGCCATATTTCTCAAACTTGTCTGAGCAACCTGTAATGCCTAGCTAGGAAGAAACTGAACTTGTAAAAGCATTGCGAATGCCTGGATTTAAAGGCGTGGTAAGAAAATTTAGTTAGAGAATTGTAACTGAATAGTTCAAGCTTTTAATCTGATGGCTGAAATTATTTCTATCATCTAACACCAAAATCAATGATTCACAACTGTACAGGCAGCATGGGAAGGGAGTTGATCTCAGAGCAAAATGCCTTACGACATAATTATGTTATATCCATGCCTTACCCAAATCAGTAAAATATAATAGGTTCCTAACCCTGAAAAAATTCCACCAAATTTATTTATTCTCTTTCTCAATGATAACTCTAAAAGGATAAATTCCCTAAGGCAAAGAGGTGTTTTTTCATGTGCCTCAACACACTTTCACGTTAATTAAACCATCACCTTCAGCTTGAAATTCCACTGACATGAACTGTATTTACTATCCAATGAAGAAAGAAAAATATTCAACTAATATGGAAGTGTGAAAATGGGTAAAGAATGTCAAAACGATAATTGAAAATGGAAGATTTAATGGCTATGGAAGGCATATATAGTTTATATTATTATAGAAATAAAATAATAAATAGAAAATTGATTAACAAAATGCAATTTTATTGTTCTATTATAAAACTAATAAAGAATATATATTAATTTTCTTTAATTCAAAATATAAAAAATGAATAGGTATAAACATAATTAAACAAGTGTTTTACAGAAAACTAGTTCCAAAAAGATTTTAATTTGCACAAAAATATTATTAATTATTAAATTGAACCAAATCATTATAAAAGCATTCAATTTAATTGGTCTATCACTATAAATTTATATAATTAATATATATACAATCAAATAAATGAAATTGATTACTAATTTATAATTAGTTATCATCATAAAAATATTATAAGAAAAATATGTGCTATTAATTTTATCCAAAAACAACCATTACATAAAAAAAATTATTATGTTTAAATAAAAAACCTTAAATTATAATTAATTATCTTCATAAAAAATTAATTATAATAAAAATATTTTCTATTATTTTATCCAAAAAACAAATTATATATAAACTTTTATTTTTTAAATATAAAACACAATTATATAAGTGGTCTTTCTAAAATTCGATATTACGTACTTTTATAAATTTTAAAAATTAAATTATAATAAAAAATAGTTATATTTATTAATAATTTTAATTAATTTTTTAAAAATAATTTAAAAATAAATTTTTATAATATCCTTATCATGTTTTATCAATGGAGCTAGTAAATAGATAAAATATAATAATAAAATTTTCAATATTTTTATTAATAATTAATTAAATCAAAAAGTTTATAATACAAACACTGTTAAATAGAATGTCTAATTATAAATTAGAACAAACACTGAATTCAAAATATAGTTTCACTCGAGAGACATTTCACAAACATTATACATTATTCTCCATAAACACTATTATGAAAACAAGGCAGGCTGCGTGGCAGCTAGTCCCTGCCTTTAGCAAGCCAGCAGCCATTGTCTGCTTTATTGCCTGCAAGATTATCTGAAAAAGCCATTGTTTTGCTTTATTGCCTGCATGATTATCTGAAGTGTCTGCATGTTCACTGGAGCCTCATGGCTTCCCTTGCATAGCCCCTAGACTCCAACCCCGAAGCCATTGTTTTGCTTTATTGCCTGCATGATTATCTGAAAAAGCCATTGTTTTGCTTTATTGCCTGCATGATTATCTGAAGTGTCTGAATGTTCACTGGAGCCTCATGGCTTCCCTTGCATAGGGCCTAGACTCCAACCCCGTGGATATATGCATGGCAGTCCAGATTGTTAATCGGCTGCCCGTGGATATATGCATGGCAGTCCAGACTGTTAATCGGCTGCGTTGCTATCCATTAGCATGATCTCCTTTGCGTTGGATAAACCGTTTGTATGCATGGCAGATAAACCATTAAAAATGGTATATAATAATCTTTCATGCAGATTCTTTTGACATAGAGGATAGCCATTAATATTGTCTGCATTAATGTTTTTGATATGTGATAAGATTTGCGTGGATATCCATTGGAGCGTTGATAACCTTGGCACGTTTTTATTGGTTTACGTGGAGGTCCCAGCCATTGTCTCATGGACCAGCGAACCAGAAAAATCCATTGTTTTGCTTTATTGCCTGCATGATTATCTGAAGTGTCTGCATATTCACTGGAGCCCCTATGGCTTCCCTTGCATAGCGCCTAGACTCCAACCCCGTGGATATATGCATGGCAGTCCAGATTGTTAATCGGCTGCGTTGCTATCCATTAGCATGATCTCCTTTGCGCTGGATAAACCGTTTGTATGCATTGCAGATAAACCATTAAAAATGGTATATAATAATCTTTCATGCAGATCCTTTTGACATAGAGGATAGCCATTAATATTGTCTGCATTAATGTTTTTGATATGTGATAAGATTTGAGTGGATATCCATTGGAGCTACTGTTCGCTAATTGCCAACTTTGAAACACTCTTCCCCGCTACTAACACTTTCAGTTATTTCTTGTAGGGGGCACCACGGCCTCACGGTACAATAAATACATCATTTTATTCTCATTCTCAGCCACGCCTACAAACTCACTGACGATAAAGAGCTCAGCTGATTGGGTTGTTTTTTCACAACAGATCTCAGAGGCAGTGCGTCGTTTCTGAGTAGACATGGCCGTCACCGAGCCCATACATGTTGCCCTCTTCATCATATTAATTGCGATTACCGTGCATGCAGTACAGAGTGCGTTCTTTGATTTATCTATGGCTTGTTCTTGATCCGTTACTCTTTGTTATATCATTTACTCGCTGTTTACAATAGTCATTGCATTAATCATAGAGGTCTTGCCGGCGTTACTTTGTTTTTTAATAGTCAGTGAATTAATCATAGAGGCATCACATAGTTAATGTGTTGGGATGATGTACTGTATTTGTTCAGGCGCCATTATCAAGTGCGAGGAGCTTCCCATGGAACTCTGCGCCTTCTCTGTTTCCTCGTCTGGTAATAGATGTGTGCTCGAGAAGGATGTAATGATGAACGACACCTTGCAATTTGAATGCCAGGTAACTTTTAATTATTAATCATAAAAACCTCACATTACTTACACAACTAGCGATTTTAATAGACACGTCATTGGCGACGATCACAATCTTGACTAGCAATATTGGTTATACATCATTAGTCATCGCTTGTGATGGTGGAAAAAATGGTGGGATGGATAGAAAGCGAACAGTGCATAAATGCGTGCGGCTTGGAACGGATGGTTGTGGGAATGTCCACCGATTCTATACACGAACCGGAATTTAGTACCAAGTTTTGTTCTTCCGAGTGCCGCAACAATTGCCCAACATCGTCGATCTGCATGTCAATCTCGCTGCGGGAGAAGGTTGGTCCCTCAGATGCCCTTTGTTCTGATGTCAACAATTCATTTAAAGTATTTACGTAATAAGAGATTTGAGGCATGGTTTTGACAGGAATATCTATAGCGAGCATGTGCGAATCACAGAAAAGCAGATCCGGCAATGTGATCAAGAAATCGGAGACCGATTTGTCCAAGTCAAAGTCAAGCATCCGTTCCAAATCGTCTGAATCCCCGAATCGAAAGGAAACCATAAAATTGAGTCGGAAGTTGCTGTAATTGGACACCCTTGTTACGGCAGACCATTATCATTGGTAATTGCATGGAGAAAAATGCAGCATTAAACATAGTTACCAAATTTGGTCGAATTGACCGATTTTTTTTAATATTCGGCGGTTCGATTCAATTCTTGGATTAATACGCCAATTCAATTCTTGGATTAATACGCCAATTCAATTTCGTTATAGGATATTGTGTTCACGGATCAATACGGGAGGTGGCAGACCAGATTTCCAATCAGAACTATTAATTTCTTGTGGCCAGTGTATTTTTCAGAGACTTTTCCGGATCTAGGAGAAAGAAATAAGCTTAAAAAATAAAATGCGTACTACCTGGGAATGAACAGTCGGTTAATCGGCACCTCCGGAGAAGATAGCAGTCAAGGAAACTGACAAGCCTTGAAAGGATTAAAGGGTGAAATCAGATACAACATTCAAACATGAAAAAGCAAAAGTAAGTGGTATTGTAAAATCCGTACCTGCGCAGAAGACTCGGAAGTCTGGCTTGGAGCGGGTTAAGTGTGCCGAAAGCCTGAAAATGCCAAGGAAACGTTATAGTGATTTAATATAAATAATATTTTATTCAATTATATTGTTTGGGCATTCAGACATTCTTGGAATTGAACACTCAGTGGCCCTGCATGCATTACACGTGCCCGTCCGGAGTACTGGTGTACATATCCACCCCGAAAATCCTCGTGGATATGACCAGTACAAGAACCAAGAAAACGCGCAAGGGTATGAATAGTATCAAAACCAGGAAACCGCCCAAGTTTATGTTCATTCCCGTGAGGACACTCTCTCTGTAGATAGCCCATTGACACTCGGCAGTTTTATACAGACATTTCTGGTTTTCCGCATTTAGTGCATTCGTATTCGCGGCATTGCCCTGCTTTCGTCTGTTAACGACTGCGAAGCTTTCAAAGGTAGGGTACTGTGTCTTCAACATCTGCTACTTCCACGGATTTCGAAGAAAATTTCTGCAATTCTGCGATTGCGAATTATGGGCGAAGCTAGGTTTAGGAAAATGTGTGGACTTCGTATTAATTTGTGTTTTCATTCTGTATTTCCACAGGTTCGGTTCTGTAAATAATAATGGTTTGCACTCTTTCTAGTTTATACATTCCGGCAACTGCTTCTGCCTGTTCGATTCCGACAAGCAGCAGAAATGGAGCTTTCGTTCCCTCTGGTAACGGGCTGAAGTCTAAAGTGAGTTTGAGTTCTTTTAAACAGCGGCGTCTAAAGGCAGCTGTTGTGAGAGCAGAAAGCAGCAAGGAAGGCGCCATAGAGGTGCAAAATACTAGCACCAAAAATGTTGCTGAACAGAGGCCTAGGGCCGTGGAAAGGGCGACAGAGATTTCGCCTTTCGGTAAGTTTATAATCCTATAATTTTGAAGGTTTTTTTTGGTTAACTTTATTCTTCAATTGAATTTGTTCCTAATTGGGTAGGGATACGTGAGGTTTGTCCCTAAGTCGGCAGGAATTTGTGAATTTGTTCCAGGATTTGTGAAGATTTCTTTGAATAGCAAGCTTGATCTGTGAAAACACCCAAAAAGTTAGAAAACGCCCAAATCGTTCATGCTAATTCAAGCCTGAGCTTTAACTATGTGTACAATTTAGTTTGGCTTCTGACCGATGGATGGGGAACATTTTGGGGGTTTGACAGGTCTTGTCGATCCATTATCGCCAATGAGGACGATGAGGTAGATGCTTGACACGATGGACCGACTTCGCTCTTCTTCGCGGGGGGTATCCAGAGACAACAAGTTGTCAGTTCGAACCCCGTGGGACATGATGGAAAAGGAGACTGAACTGAAAATGAGGTTCGACAAGCCCGGATGCAGCTACAATACTCGGCTGGGGTTGCATGAAAACTCTGAGATGGACAAAATAAAGGCGGAATTGAAAAATGGTGTCCTCCCGAGAACCGACAACCCTTCTACCTATGGTATGTGCACTGACCCCAGTCCTCCTTTCTGAATCTAATTTTATAAATGCATGTGCACTGACCCAGTCCTCCTTTCTGAATCTAATTTTATAAATGCATTGCTACTGCGTAATATACAATTGCTAATTTAATTCAGGAAATTAAGTTTTAGTTTCAGCAACTTACAGAGAATTACATGATGCAGAGAATTACAGGTCTTACATGCTGTGTGATGCAGAGAATTACAGGTCTTACAGGCTTACACAGCGACGCAAATAACCGACAACCCTTCTACCTATGGTATGTGCACTGACCCCAGTCCTCCTTTCTGAATCTAATTTTCCTTTCTGAATCTAATTTTATAAATGCATGTGCACTGACCCCATTCCTCCTTTCTGAATCTAATTTTATAAATGCATTGCTACTGCGTAATATACAATTGCTAATTTAATTCAGGAAATTAAGTTTTAGTTTCAGCAACTTACAGAGAATTACATGATGCAGAGAATGCAGAGAATTACAGGTCTTACAGGCTGTGTGATGTAGAGAATTACAGGTCTTACAGGCTTACACAGCTACGCAAATAATTACAGGCTTACATGATGCAGAGAATTACAGGTCCTACAGGCTTACAGAGGAGGCTTACAGAGAATACCAGCGACGCAAATAATTACAGGCTCTCGATGCAACTGGGGCATTACAGGCTCTGGATGCAACTGGGGCAAAGACCTTACCATGAAGAAGCTTTTGAACTGGGCAGGTGCAAGTTGGGCCTTCTTCCGTTGTCTTCACAGAAACTGTGCGAAGGCTATCCTGGAAGGAGCGTGGAGAGAAAAGCCTTTAAGTAAACCGTTTAAGTAGCCATGTGGATAGCCAGGTGTAGCGGGGTAGCCAGGTGTAGCCAGGAACCTGTGGATGGTTATATGTTCACATATACCAGCATGTTCCTCACTGTTTGAACTAACATTTAATTTCCTCAACTAATACTAACATTAATTTACGCGGTAGGATTTACAAGTTTCAAAATATCACATAAACAAAGAAGATAACCTATTGTTTTAGCTTCGGTTCAGCTTCGGTCCTCGGGAAGAGGCCAAATAACACGACTAATAAATATGTTGCTCAGAACTTGGGTTATCGTTGCTCAGAACTTGGGTTATCGCTAATAAAAGCAAGTAAAAGCAAGTAAAAGCAGCTAAATTAATGCTATGTCCATCGTGATCGATTACTATAGTCCCATGCCTGAAGGCAGGGACTAATAAGATTGGAAATTTTTTTGCACCCTTTCTTACTTTAAATAAGCTATTTGAATAACATTGAGAGGACTTTGACTCTATTCTATTTAAATAAAGTAACTTACATCAATAGAAACAAAAGAAATTATCTAAATCATAAATATATAAATGTAACATAAAATATATTAAATAAACTCATGAAATTTGTATTAAATAAATTCATGAAATTTGTTTGAAAACATACCATTTCTCCATTTCAGCTTTGAACATGAGAATATAATCTCCAATATTTGGGTCAAACTCCTCTATCACAAGCACGAAAAAGAAATAATCAGAGATTTAAAGGGAATGATCATTACATTTAAAAAGTTTACCTATTATTACATTTTACATTTTTCTTACATATTATTACATTTTACATTTTTCTGTTGTTATTGGCCCATATCTGATATTTTATATTTCTTGTAAAATAAAGTAATTTAGCCCTGATATTTTATATTTAATTTAAAATAAAGCAATGATGACATGTTTACAAATAAATTGAGAAAGAATGGCATATAAATAAGAGTTATATGCAGAGATATATGCGGTTGGATAGTAATTGTTTTTAAAGAAATATTTGTGTAAAAAATGAAAGATGTGAGGCAAGGTCGTGTCCTCTACTTAAAGTATAACTGTGTCCAATATTCAACTGGGGAAGATGGGCCACGACGTTTCTGAGCATCATAATAATAGATTCAAGTAATTTTTAAAGTACAAAGATATATGTAGATTCGAAAATCTAAGAGTGTAGAAATCTAAGTTCATTTCATAATATTTTGGATATTTATGAAAAATGTAAATTAATAATATTTATTTTAGTTGAACAAGGATAATGTTTTAAAATTTAAAACTCTAAATTTTTCTATTGAAAGTCTTACAATATTTTAGATCCTTATGGATGGAAAATATGAATTAGTAATGTTAATGGTATTTATTTTAATTGGATATAAACAATATTATGAAATCTAAAATTATTATAAAAATAGTTAAAATATTTCAAAACCTATAAATAAAATGACAATCCTATAGTTATTGGTAATGTTAAATGACTTTAAATATTCAAATGATTTTCAAAATTTACAATTAATATAAAACTAATCAAAATATTAATAATAGATTTTTCTTATCAAAATATCTTTGAGCAGTATCATCAAAATTTCAATAGTTTGCATAAATAACTCCTCTTGGCTTCTGTTTAAAAGAATGTGGGATATGAAAAGGCTACTAAACCTCAAGGTAGTGGGATAATGAAAGAATTAACACACCTAGGTCTCGATTGTGGAATGTGAAACTTTCTCACGGTTTTGAATTAGATTAGGAGATTTCTTTGGACGAAGAGGTTTGGCGGTGCGTTGTTGAATTGACAAGTGTATTTTTTTTCAATACTCCTTTTTAATTACAATTGGCAACTTAACCTTGATTTGACATAACTTAATTACAATTGGCAACTTAATATAACTTATTGGATCTTCCATATTTTCTTGAATGTCCCTGATTACACTAAGATATCTTTCATATCACCTCGAAATAAAATTTGATGTTTAATATACGCCTAAAACAATGTCATGCTGAACAAAACACCAAAATACTTTAATATGATTTTGCAAAGCCATAAAACTCACTTTTCAATAAATCCCTTTAAACAAACTTTATAAAAGCTCTTACAAACATGTATACGCTTTTAAAAAAGGCAAGGGCTAACCAGCCTGCTATAGGGCATTAAATGCCCCGATACATGCTACATAAATTAAAAATAAGGGTGATATGTTATTTTGTTATAGAGCATACATGTACCCAGGCATTTAGTGCCCTATGGCAGGCTGGTTAGCCCTTGCCTTTAAAAAAGAGCAGCACTTTAAAATACCCCCTTTATAACACTTTCATGTAATAAAACAAATACTTTTGATAACACTTTATAACACTTTCATGTAATAAAACAAATACTTTTGAGAACACTTTAATATAGAAACCTTTCACAAGAGCTTTATTCCACTGCCTTTCATATGAACTAGCTCTGCTATGACTGATTAGATGACAAAATAACTCACAACAGTGGTGGTCGTGGCTTATGGTGCTTTTGGCTTTGGCACCCTCACTTTTGAAAAACGTTGTAACTCTATAATGGTAACTCTATAATGGTGATGCAGTACAACAATTGCGGCCAGTATTACTCTCAAATTCTCCAGACTCATGTGCTGCCGCTGCAAAAACTACTTTTTAACTTCATATCGATATAGACATTCCAGTCTTCGATCTCTCTCAATTTCAATCGGAGGGAATGACCAAGGAACGATTGCAGAAAAAAAAACCTCCTCTCGAAATTCAGAAAATGTTACGATGATTGGGGATGTTTTCTCGGACTCACTTATGGAGAAAGTAAAAATAATATGCAAGGACGTGTTTAGGCTCGCTACAGAGACCGACGAGAAAAGTGCATCACTGTCTCTTAGTTACAGAAAACGAGGACTTCTCAGTCATTTTCACGAGGGCCTGAGTACAACGACGAAATTTAACGCCATAGATGAAAGAAAACAAGAAGCACAGGCACCGCAAAGATTAAAGGTAAGGATTTCTCATAGTGCCTCGACAGAGAGCACGAACTGGCAAATCAAGGTACTTGCCAGATATTTTGTAGCAATCCAAAATTGTTTGAAGATTGGACAGAGTTCACAATGAAGAAAACAACATGTAGCAGTCCAGAATTGTTACCCGCCAGAAACCGTTTAGGCCCTTACTCTTCAAAGTTAGGAAATGGCTAACACCGATCTTGCATTATTCCATCCAAAGAAAAGTGGACACTGGGAAGACAACTCAGTGCAAAGTTAGGATAATCTACTCTATTCTAATAACAACATGAATATTATGAAACTCCTTGATCAACCGCAACAGCAACAATCAGAGATAGACATATATAAGAATTTTGTATCAATGATTCATCTAAGTTATCTAACGATATACAAATATGTATTAGTTCTTACTTAGAAAATACTCAACATAACAATGGCATCATACGACCTAAACTGTTAGACCAGAGCATATATAACACACAATGGATTTATACTTAGAGACTTAGATGGGCAAAAGTAGAGAATAATTCACAGAGACAGACAAATGGAAAAACAACAAGATTACTCAGTCAGAAACAACAGAATAGATAAAACAATCACTGAAGAACAGAAATCACTTTGCATTACATAAAAGGCTTGTGCCTTGGCTTGCTTTCCTTGGCCAGAGCAATTACAAATTTATAGAGGCAAAAGAAGGATCTAGAATTCTGTATGTGATTCAGATGGAGATCTGGAATGATCTAGAAACAAATGGTGGTGTAGAAAGATCTAGAATTCTGGAGATCTAGAAACTGATGGTGGTGTAGAAGAATCTAGAATCCTGCATGTGATTCATGAATTTGGATTCACACTTAACATTCTCCCACTTGAAGCCAAATAAGAGTGATCATGTCACAACGAGTCCTACCATGCCTCTACATAAATCATGTTTATTTCGTGATAGAATCTTAGTGAGCATATCAGCAGGCTTCCTATCTATATGGATCTTTTCCAAGTATAACTGTTCTTCCTCCAACACACGCCTGATCCAATGGTACCTTAATTCAATGTGCTTGGTTTTTGAATGAAATGCTTGGATTTTTACCAAGTGAATGGTACTCTGACTATCACAATATAACACATGCTTGTCCTACTTTATTCCTATCTCTCTTAAGAATCGTTGCATCCACAACATATCTTTACAAGCTTCTGTTGTAGAGAGGGCTACTATTATTTGTAGCCTTGACACCCAAGATATTGTTGCACCTGTAAATGTATACAAATAACCTGTAGTGGACTTTTTGGTATCCATATATCTAGTCATATCCGCATCTATAAATACTTCAAGCATAGTCTCATCATGACCAAAACATAAACAATAATGACTAGTACCCTTGAGATACCACAAAATCCATTTTACTACTTGCCAATGTTGTTTGCCTGGATTGGTAAGGAACTTGCTCACTACTCCCATTGAATATGCAATGTCTGGTTGTGTGCATACCATGGCATACATTAAGCTGCCAACTGCTAAAGCATAAGGAATCTTTCTCATCTCTTCTTTCTCCTTGTCATCACTAGGACATAATTCAGTACTCAGCTTGAAGTGCGCTGCAAGGGGTGTACCAACCAGCTTAGCATCCTTCATATTAAACTTGTCAAAGACCTTCTTGATATATTTTTCTTCTGACAACCACAACCTTTTGTTTTCCCTGTCACGCATAATCCGCATGACCAATATCTGTTGTGCTGGTCCCAAATCCTTCATTGCAAATTTGCTACCCAAATCTTTCTTCAACCTATTGATCTTATTCTTATCATGCCCAACAATCAACATGTCATCCACATATAACAATAATATGATATACTTTCCTTGATCATACCTCTTGACATAGACACAATGGTCAGCTTCCCACCTCTAAAAGCCATGTTTCAACATGAATGAATCAAATATCTTATATCATTGTCGAGGTGCCTGTTTCAACCCATAGAGACTCTTCTTCAACCAAGGCCTTCTTTGCATTTTTCTATGAAGCCTTCTGGCTGCTCCATATAAATTTCTTCCTCCAATTTACCATCAAGAAATGTAGTTTTTACATCTAACTATTCACATTCTAAGTCTAAAGCAACAACTAGACCAAGAATGACTCTAATGGATGACATTTTAACAACAGGTGAGAAAATTTTAGTGATGTCAATACCTTCTTTTTGGGTAAAACCTTTCACCACCAGTGTTGCTTTATACCTCTCTTTCTTTTTGTCACCTTTATGCTTAATCATGTACACCCATTTGTTTTGTAGAGCCTTTCTACCTTTTGGGAGGTTTACCAACTCCCAAGTTTTATTTTCCTACGAAAAGTTCATTTCTTCTTCCATTGCTTTCTTCCATTCTTTACTATATTCAACTTCACAAGCTAACAATTAGGTTCACCTTCATCAGTGAACAAAATATAGTTTGAAGGAGGATAACTTTGTGAAGGCTTATGAGGCCTAGAAGATCTACGAACCAACTGTGGTGGTGCATTATCAGGTTGAATGTCCTATAAAGGTTCCTGCAAGATTCCTTCTTCTTGTTGTTCATCATTTTCCACTTGTTGTTCTTCATGTTCCTGAATTTTCTGTTCATTTTCGTGTATTGGTGGTATGTTTTCCTGCTGCTCTTCAAACTTGTCAATAACCTTCTTGACCTCCAACTCACTTACAGTCCTCTTGAACATTTCTGACTCATTAAATATAACATCCCTGCTTCTAATAATTTTATGTTTGACTAGATCCCATAGACCATAACCAAAATCTTCATTCGCCTATCCCTAAAAAATGCATTTCCTAGATGTATCATATAGCTTAGTTCTATTTTCTTTGGAAATATGTGCGAATGCTTCACATCCAAAGAATTTCAAATGAGAATAATTCAAATTCTTACCAGTCCAAAATTCCTCGGGGATACTACCATCCAAGGCTGTACTTGGAGATGTATTTATGAGGTAGCAAGCGGTCTTGACTACTTTAGCCCAAAGATTCTTCTCCAAACTCGAATTGGACAACATACTTCACACCTTTTCCATAATGGTGCGATTCATCCTTTTTGCGACACCATTTTGTTGAGGAGTACTAGGCACAGTCCTCTCATGCTTTATGCCAAACCTATTACAATATTCCTTAAATGCATTTGAGCAATATTCTCCACAGTCATCTGTTCTGAAACACTTTAGCAATTTGTTAGTCTCTCTTTTAATAGCAACATGAAATTTTTGAAATATTCCAAACACTTCACTTTTATTTTTCATAGGATATGCCTAAACCTTCCTAGATGCATCATCTATAAATGTTATAAAATATGATGCTCCTCCTAATGATTTGATGTTAACAGGAAGAAACACATCTGAGTGTACCAATTCTAACACATATTTCTTTCTGTCATGGCCACCTCTAAGGAATGAAACCCTTCTTTGTCTACCATATATACAATGCTCACAAAGATCAAGATTGCAGGATTTCAAACCTGGCAATAAATTTTTACCAACAAGGATTTTTAAGCCCTTCTCGCTCATGTGACCAAAATGCTTATGCCATAGGTCTGCTAAATTTCCTTCTTTTGTGACAATAGAAAAATCTGATTTTCCTATCAGTGTCTTCAATGTGTATAATTTTGTTGTCTTGGGTCCTTTGGCCACGACCAATGCACCTTTGCTAATTTTCCAGCCTCCTTTTCCAAAGCTTGTCGAATAGCCTTCATCACCCAGTCATCCTATAGAGATTAAACTCATGTGCATTTATGGTACATGCCTAACCTGTTTCAAAAATATATCTTGTCCATCTTTCATCTTGATCTGGACATCTCCCACTCCAACAATAGTGCAAAAATGATTATTCCCCAAATGCACTCTACCATAATCACCAGGATTATATGAAACAAAACTATCTTTGCATGGGGTTACATGGTGAGATTCCCCAGAGTCGAGGATCTAATCAAAGCTACTACTAGATGTATATACATATGCATCCTCTACTGAAACAGTAAACAACACATCACCATATGTGGCTATAGTAGTAGTCTCACCTTCATTTGTGATGGATTACTTGTGATTTGTACTAGACGGTCTCTGATCCTTTTGTCCTTTCTTCCAGAATCGACATTCTTTCTTCATGTGCCCAGGTTTGCCACATTGAAAGCAAATGATTCTGCCTCTCCTTGATTTTGATTGGCCTCTTGATCTTGATCGCCCTTGCTAGTCTCGATCCATTCTCCTACCACGATCAGCTAGAGCTAGAGTATCTCCTCCCTTGTTTTCTGCAATTGACTTGCGTCGCAGCTCCTCATTCATTAAACAACTGCTGACATCATCAAACTTCATGGCCCCTATAATTTTTGAAGTGCTCATAGCTACAATTAAATTTTCCCAACTGTCAAGCATAGAACACATTAGCAAAATAGCTCTAATTTAATAATCTAAAATGATTTTAACAGAGGCAAGTTGATTAGTAATAATATTAAATGCATTCAAGTGCTTAGCAACTAAAGCACCCTCCTTCATTTTGAGATTATAAATCTTCTTCATCAAGAACACTTTGTTTGATTCCGTGTTCTTCTCATATAAATCATGGAGCTTCTTCCATAATCCTTCTACCATCTTTCCTCCAGACACATTGAAATAAACATTCTTTGCTAAATATTGGCGGATTGTGGCAATCGCCTTTCTATCTAGCTTATTCCACTGTTTATTTGTCATTGATGAGGGTTTCTTTGTTGTGCCCTCAATCGGCAATCGACAAATACTGATCCTTTAAAATCAATATATCCTCCATCTGTGATTTCCATAGGGCGAAATTAGCCCCGCTCAACTTCTCCATATCTATAACTGTTGTCTCCAAATTCACGCCCCAAAACAAAAAAAACTCCGCTTAAAAATAAAACTTTAATTATTACTCTTTAGTAATAATGACCTTCCTCCTTTTAAAATACCCTTTTCAAAATTCGTACTCCTTTTTAAAATAAACTTTTCAAAATTCCAACATATAATTATATATGCTTCATAATAAATATAAAAACATATATAATGTTTTAACCTTTTCACATTTCACACATACATATGTTGGTTTGAGAAAAAAAACTTGACGTATACGTGCAAGCTTGATGTGAAAAAAACTTACGAACACCACGTTTCAACTCCAAACTCCATGGATCTCCACATTTCAAACTCCAGCAACATGTTTCAACATAGATCCATGACCTTGTTTTTCTTGCAGCAATTGTCTTTTAGTTCCAGCGTTCCTCAACTATTTCTTGGACAAATCCTTCAATAGCTCTAGGGGTAACAACCAACGTTTTAACGAATGCTGCTAGACTAAGGCAATGGGACTAGGAGGCTTGCACAATGTATATTCGACCCTAGCTCTGATACCAGTTGTTAGATTAGAGCATACATAACACACAACGGATTTATACTCAAAGACTTAAAAGGCAAAAGTAGAGAATAATTCACAGCGACAGACAAATGGAGAAACAACAAGATTACTTAGCAAGAAATAGTGGAATAGATAAAACAATCACTGGAAAACGGAAATCACTTTGCATTACATAACAGAGTTGTGCCTTGGCTTGCTTTCCTTAGCTAGAGCAATGACAAATTGATAGAGGCAAAAAAAGGATCTAGAATCTTGTATGTGATCTAGGTGGAGATCTGGAATGATCTAGAAACAAATGTCAGTGTAGAAATATCTAGAATCTTGGAGATCTAGAAACTGATGGTGGTGTAGAAGAATCTAGAATCCTACATGTGATTCATGAATTTGGCTTCACACTTAACATAAACAGCCTCGCGTTAGCCTCCATACCTTGAAGGAACTCGACTATGACTAAGTAGGGGTAGTTAATGAACGTTTATAGTTTCTATTCCATCAAACGATGATGATTCTCTGAAATTAATTGGTCTAGGCTTTGTATTAATTATGTTCATTATGAATCAAACTGAATGTTAATTTCATTGCAAATCGCTATATTCTTCTTCATCACATTCTGCATTCTTGGATTCATCCGCAGATGAGAGGTTGTCATGTTTCAGTAATTGTTTGTCTCACTTCATCATAGGGATACCAGTAAATAACAACACCATAATCTCTGTTGCAACCTTGGGGTACAACAATGTGTACATTAACACAGATAAAGGTAATATAAAAATCCTGAATATTGAAAATTGTGGCCTGGTTCATCTGAAAACTGAAAGACACGTGACGAAATACAAGCAACACTACACACAAAAGCACAATGTCTAAATATGCTTGGCTCTCCCAGCAAACAGTAGTACAGGTAAACACATAGAGGTTCCTTCAACAATTCTCTAGTAGTCTAACTCTGATACACATTGAAAGATTGAGTACGCATCCAAAGACACAAAGAACAACACAGCTACAACTGTTAACTAAACAAAAAACCTAGACATGAATAACGTAACACTAAAATGTCAAAGTGGCTATAGCTACATACAATGTTCATTGTCCATCTAGGTTATCTATCTAGCTTCTATGCCTCATCTACATTTATACAAAAAAATTAGTAGGTTATTGGCCCTTCAATTTGAAAGGGTTATGGCGGTGATGCCCATTCAGAGTTGAAAGGTCATGGTGACGAGGCCATGCAGGAGGTGAGGAGAACAGTGAGGCAGTGGCGGTGCATTGGTGAATTGATAAGTGTAATTATTTTCTATTAGAAATATTTAGGAAATTTGATTTTCACAAAGGGGTAGAGAGCTATGACTCTCGTGAAGCAACTTTCACTATGCTAGCTTCGCACACCACAGAGCTAATTTCGCGTAGCTACCTTCGCGGATGTATTTCAAAGACTTAATGAATAATATTCACTCATGGAAAAAATAACAAAGGAGGTTTAGAGAAACACACTAAAACTTCGTATTGAGTTCTTAAACATGAAAATACATTTACATGGGATTGCAGCTCATTCGCCAAGCAAAACAAAGATTTTACGGTGATTTACACTTACCTGGAATAACACACAGTGAAACACAATAATTGTTGTTTTCACACACCCACCAAAATTTGCTCCACCATTTTCTCCCTAAAGACTTGCGCTCTCTTTCTCTCTAACCTCTTACAAAATGAATTTTACATTCATATTTAACTCAATATGATGTTGTTTCTGAGTGTAATCAGAATCGTGTAGGTGTTTGTGGAGTGTGGGCAATAGTTGTTGAATGAATGCTTGCCCATATATATTTACGAAAGTACATTATATGCTTTAAATTCCTTGTTGTGTTTCATAATGCTTTGTGCCTAACTTCAGTCCTTCCATCTTCAAACAGAGACGCAACCTACAAAAATATGTCTGACAAGTATGGATGCTGTCAGGTTGTTTAATGCAGTGGTTTGGATTATTATTTCCAACACTCCACTTTAATGACAATTGTTGCCATTGACAATTCCCAAATAGTTTATGAGATAAAAAAAACTTTCACCTACCAATGGATTTGCAAAAATATTAGCAAATTGTTCCTGTGACCTACAGTGCTGCAACACAATTTCATCATTGTTGATCAACTCTCTAATAAAATGATATTTAGCATCAATATCTTGGTCCTCTTGTGGAAGATATAATTCTTTAACAATGCAATTGCTGAGGTGTTGTCGCAGAAAATAGTTGTCGCTCCCTCTTGGTCATGATGAAGATCCATCAACATCCTTCTCATCCAAAGTACATTACATGCTGCTGTTGTTGCTGCAACATATTCAACTTCTGTTGTTGATAGGTGACACTATTGGCTACTCCTTGGAGGTCCATTAAATGGCTCCGAAACCTAAACGAAAAACATATCCTGGTGTGTTGTTTATGTCATTGACACTACCTTCCCAATCACTTTTAGTGTAACCGACCAACCTGAAATCACTTGTTGTTGTGTATAAAACACCATACTGTTTTGTTCCATTGTCATACCTCAAAATCCTTTTCACTACTTGCCAATGTGTCTCCTTAGGTGTCTCCATGAACCTTGACACCAAACTTATTGAATGCATTATATCTAGCTTAGTGGCGGTCAAATACATCAAGCTACCTATCATGCTTTTGTATAATGTTGGATTGACATTGTTGCTGCAATATTCTTTGCTCAACTTCAACCTTATGATAGTAGGAGTTGGTGCGGACTTGTTGTTTTGCACTTTAAACCTCTCCAAAATTTCTGCCACATACTTTGCTTGAGAGATAAAAATGCCATTTTCTGTTTGCTTCACATCTATTCCCAAAAAATATTTTAACAATCCCAAGTCAGTCATTTCAAATTCACTCTTCATGACTTGCTTGAAATCAGCGATGAGGAAATCGTTAGTTCCTGTAAAAATTAAATCATCTACATATAAGACGACAAAGAGAATCTTACATTCACTCTCTTTGATGTAGAGAGTAGGCTCACCATCACATTTGTCGAAACCATTGTCCAACAAGTAAGCATATATCCTGTTGTACCATGCACGCGGTGCTTGCTTCAACCCATAAAGAGGTTTTCTCAACCAATATACTTTGTATTCTTTGCCTTCAATCTCATAACTAGGCGGTTGCGTGACATACACTTCCTCCTTCAGAAATCCATTCAAGAATGTTGATTTTACGTCCATTTGATACACTCTCCGTTTGTGTTGTGCGGCAATCCCCACAACTACGCACACTGTCTCCATACGCGTGACTAGTGCAAACATGTCCGTGTAATCACTTCCATGTTGTTGCTTGTATCCTTTGACAACTAGCCTTGCTTTGTGCCTTTCAATCATTCCCTCAATTTTGCTTTCGATCTTATAGACCCACTTCACTCCAATAACATGTTTTCCTTTCAGAAGGCTCATTAACTCGCATATGTCATTTCTTTCTATTGCTTCTATTTCTTCCTCCATTGCCATAACCCATTTTTCTTCTTTGACTACATCTTCAAAATGGATTGCATCATCTACATGACAAAATAATGCAAATAAGGAATTCATACCAGTGCTACTATCAACTTCATCTTTCTCATAAATTTCTTTTAAATTTTTGAATTTTGGTCTTCTTGAACTTACTGAAGATGGGCTTGACATGTCACTTGGTGTTGTGCTTTGCGGTGTGCTTGGAGAAGCACCTGCCTGGCTGCATGAAACTGTCCTATTATTTGTTGATGGTGTTGCTTGCTTCGTGCTTTGCTGTTCTTGAATAGGAGTAGAGGGAGTCATTGTTGAGGAATTACTTGCCGCTGTTAATTCCTCTATATCCTGATGTGGTATACATGCTATGACATTGATTGTCTTCTTTAAACTTCCATCCCATGCTTTCTCTTCTATGAACTGCACATCTCTATTGATTATGACCTTCTTGGTTGATGGATTGTAGAGCTTGTATGCCTTGGATTCATCACTATATCCAACAAATATACATTTCTCCCCCTTGCCGTCCAAATTCTTCCTTAACTCATCTGGGACATGTTCATATGCCACACATCCAAAAACTCTCATGTGAGTGACATTTTGCTTTCTTCCACTCCATGCCTCTTCAAGAACAATGTTCTAGATGCTTTTGGTTGGACATCTATTCAAGATATATGCTACAAAAGTGACAGCTTCAGCCCAATAGTTATTTGGAAAATGCTTTGCCTTCAACATACTCCTTGCCATCTCCATAATGTTCCCATTCTTCCTTTCTACCACACCATTTTGTTGACGTGTATACCTTGATGTAAATTTCTTGTGAATTCCATGCTCCCTGCAAAATCGAATGAAATCATTTGAGATATATTCGCCACCTCTATCAATTCTGAGGACTTTGATGTAGTATTCACTTTGCTTTTCAACAAAAGCCTTGTATTGGCAAAAATGCTCAAACACTTCACTTTTCCATTTTTAGAGAAAACCCCATGTCTTCTTGTGTAGTCATCTATGAAGGTCACTACATAGCGACTGCCACCAATTGATGGTGTTTGCATTGGTCCACATATATTTGAGTGGACAATCTCCAAAGGTGTCTTTTCCCTTGCTGACTTTCATAGTGGAAATGTCTCTCTATGTTGCTTGCCCAAGATACATCCTCCACATATGTTGTCTGGTTTTTCTATGAGTGGTAAACCCTTCACCATGTCTTTTAGATGAAGCAAATTCAAACCTCCAAAGTTAAGATGTCCAGATCTCAAATTCCATAACCATTTTTCATCTTTTATCTCTGCTTGAAAGTTTACTTGTGTGACAACTGCCTCTTTTCAACCCTCTTCTTGTGAGTTCATTGAGAGTTCTGCTTGTGCACCTTCTTTCTGCAAATCTGATGTTATTTTCAGGGGAAACATTCTATTGTTTTTCATCTGTAACTTTGCAATCAGTTGTTTGCCTGGAGGCCTATCCAAAATTGTGCACACATCATTTTTGTAGAAGACATTGTAGCCTTTTTGCATGAGCTTCCCAATGCTCATGAGATTATGTTTCAAACCGGGGACAAAGTAAACATCTAAGATGTATTTCTTCTCCCCCTTCTTTGTTAGTATATTAACTATTCCTTTTCCCATGACAGAGACTTTGCTATCAGTCCCTAATGTCACTTTAGATTTCACACTCTCATCTAAGTTAGAAAAAATTTCTATATTTTTTCTGACATGTGGTTCCCACACGCTGAATCTATATACCATATATCACTCTGTTTTTCTTGTGCTACATTACAAGATAAAAACATGCTATCATGGTTCTTATTCTCTCTTGTGAGATTTACACTTGGTTTGTTACTTATGTCATATTTCTTCCTTCTACATTCATTCGTATAATGACCATACTTCTTACAATAATGACATTGAACTTGAGATTTATCATACCTCTGACCCTGTGCCTGACTTTGGCTTGGGCCTTGACTTGGATTTTGATTGCTGCCTCTTCCATCTGAGCTTGAAGGGCTACTTCTTCCACCTCTGTGTGGGCTTCTTCCTCTTCCTCTAGTATATGATCTTCCTCTGCCTCGACCTTGAGAAAATGATACCTGTGTCTTAAAGGCATGCTCCAATGAGGAGTTTGCTACTTTATTCAGTATATGTTCATGAGAAATTAGTGATGCATTAAGCTTATCCACTCAGAACTATGAGAGATCCCTTGTCTCTTCTATGGCCACAACAATGGCCTCAAACCTTGCTAGCAAACTTCTCAAATCTTTCTCACCTATTATTCTTTCATCAAGTGTATCAACATGAGACCTGATTTTAGTAACTAGCCCACTTACATGTGTAAAAAATGAGTCTATAGTCGCAGAATGTTTCATACAAAGTGTTTCAAAATCTCTCCTCAACATTTGCAGCTTTACTGTCATGACTCTTGCCATGCCTTGGTATGCTATCTGGAGGGTGTCCCATGCTTTTTTGGACTTCGTTGGTGCTACAAGCCTTGGGGAAATTCTTTCATAAATTGCTTGAAAAATATAAAACAAGGCTTTTGAATCCTTCTTCCTGTTATCCCTTAACAAATCTCTTTCTTGTTGAGATAAGGCATTGTATGTTGCTACATCTACTCGTTCTTGAAAGCCATTCTCCACCAAATCTCAAATGTCTTGAGAAGAAAACTAGCCCAATATTCATAATTTTTACAGTTAAACTGAGGTATTTGAGGATTAGTCAAGCTTGTGCTTGATGTTTCCATTTTTGAGCATAAAAGAAACTTTCTACCTGCTACTAAATTGTTGGCTTGTTGGAGCCTAACCTAGGTTTAGAGGTGATTTAGCCAAACAAATCCCGGTACTATTGGCCCTTTTGGCAACAGTCTATGGAGCGTGGACCGAGGTCTCACTCGAAGTAGTATGGGAGGGTGATAGAAACAAGTTTTCGCACCCTCAAGATGTCTAATGGTTTCAAGTGGTCTACGGATTGACATGACGTGCACATCACTACATGCACTTACCCGTTGCTCACAGCCTGAGATGCTACCTTTTCCCAACCCTACTCGAGGTCCAAAAATTGTTATTACCCAAGTCCTTGTTAGTAATCCAATATTAGTTGATTAACTTATCTTATTTGTATGCTTTCAGTTATACTTAACAATATTCACAATTCATACAAGTGCGCACAATAAAGAAACTGTATATTCGAAAATGATATCAAACATATAATAACTCAGAGCAGACACACAAAATTGGTAACAACATCTTTCTTTATTAATATCTTCTCCAATTACAGACGCGACTCCATTATGCGCACTCAGCTGCAGGGGTCCATGCACTCAGCTGCGGACTCTACTAGGCCTCTACACACTCAGTTGTAGACCTTTCTCCTATTCTACGACCCAAAGACACACTTTTCATTGTGACTTAATCACTTAGACTTATCATTCTTCTCTTCTTTCATCTATCTCATTCTATCCTTTACAAATTAGAGCATCGCTCTATTTATACAATCCCATGGTCCGCGGGCCATGGGTAGGCCAACCTTACATTCAAAAATAGGGCGGACAGCCCTTGGCTCTAACATACATTTCACGCCTGCAATTCACAGAGCTTTACAACAATATCAACTCAAAACTTGGGCTTCGAGCCCCAAAACATGTCGTGGGGGGATTCCATGCCCAACATAAATAGGCTAAAAACAATCTACCCTCAAAACAACTTTTAACTGCTAGTAAAA
Organism: Pinus taeda; assembly: GCA_000404065.3. Taxonomy (NCBI): domain Eukaryota; kingdom Viridiplantae; phylum Streptophyta; class Pinopsida; order Pinales; family Pinaceae; genus Pinus; species Pinus taeda. Next base: position 86,828 of record APFE031363720.1, read on the forward strand.
AACACTTTTTTATACACTACCAATATTTAACCTGCTCTGATACCATGTTAGAAATATTTAAGAAATTTAATTTTCACGGAGGGGCAGAGAGATATGACTCTCGCGAAGCTACTTTCGCACAGCTAGCTTTGCGCACCACGGATCTAATTTCGTGTAGCTATATTCACGCACCTTGGAGCTGATTTCGTGTAGCTACCTTCATGCACTATAGAGCTATTTTAGAGACTTAATGAATAATATTCACTCACGGAAAACATAACAAAGTAGGTTTGGTGAAACACACTAAAACTTAGTATTGAGTTCTTAAACATGAAAATACATTTACATGAGACTGCGGCTCATTCACCAAGTAAAATAAAGGTTTTACGGTGATTTACACTTACGCAGAATAACACACAATAAAACACGGTAACTGTTGTTTTCACGCACCCATCAAAATTTCATCCACCGTTTTCTCCCTAGAGACTTGTGCTCTCTTTCCCTCTAACCTCTTACTCTCTAACCTCTTAAAAAATGACTTTTACATTCATATTTAACTCAACATATGATTTTATATTTAATTCATGACAAAGCAAAGTAATTAATATGATGTTGTTGTTGAGTGTAATCAGAATCGCGCAAGTGTTTGTGGAGTGTGGGCAATAGTCTCTGAAAGAATGCTTTCCCATATCTATTTACCAAAGTACATTAGATGCTTTAATTCCTTGTTGTGTTTCATAATGCTTTGCGTCTGGCTTTAGTCCTTCTATCTGCAAATAGAGACACAACCTGCAAAAATATGTCTGACAAGTATGGCTACTGTTAGGTTGTTTATTGTAGTGGTTGGGATTATTATTTCCAACATTTTCAACACTATTTTAGCTTCAAATGATTAATACGCATAAGGTTTTTACTAAGAGATGTCACAATAGTTTGTGCAAATCAGAGCATTTTATTCTTTGAAATGTCGTGCTGGGATTATGTTAATAAATCGAAGTTTAGTTATGCCTGTCACACGGCTGAGATCAAGTCTCGTTATTATTATTGTCTTTACGTTTTGGGTTTACTTTTAATCTTGGCAACTAGAGATAATATTTTATGCACATTTCCCATTGTTGGCAGGTTTCTTCAGCATCAAACTAATATGTGAAAGAAAATGGGGACAATAAATTTATTCAAGACCTTTTCCTCGGTTTGGGTCAACAATCATGCTAAATGTTGTTTATTTGATCTTAAACCATGAAATTACTATGTAGGAAATAAGTTATTTAGGGTTTTGATTGAATCATATTTCCATAAAAATGGTAAAAGGCTTATTTTGTATACACGTGGAAGCATTGTTTTGATTTAAAAAATTAAGATATTAATTAATTAATTATTAATGTCAAATACATATTCATACACGTCTAGAAATATATGAAAACCAAATCATAATGCCAATACAAATTTATACATGTCTAGATATGTATATATATACTCAATTTCAAAAACATGCAAGTCTCCTTCAAACTAAAATTTCCTTTTTTTTCAAAATAATGAAATTTTATTCGATAAAGTGAAAAGCTTTTTGGCAGGAGCGGAAATTTTGCCAAACATGTTTAATCATGTACAATATTGGTCGAACATGGTTTACCATGTTAGATTATGGTTAATCATGGTTAATCATGGTCAATCATGGTCAACATTGCTCAAGCATGGTTGACCATGATCAATTATGGTCAATCATGGTTAACCATGGTCAATAATGGTACGACGTGACACTATAACAAAGATTGTCTCAATATGAAAATGAGTCATGCTCAACCATGGTCAAACATTGTCAACCATGGTCCAACTTCACATTGTCACAAATATTGTCTCAATATGGAATCAACCATGGTCAATCCTAGTCAACCATGGTCAACTATGGTAAATAATGATGGTCACATTTTGATAAAGTCTCTTGGTCATCCATGGTCAACCATCATTGACCATGGTTCAATGTCGCATTGTGACAAATATTGTCTCAATATAAAAATCAACCATTGTTGAATCTTGCATTACGACAAAAAATGTCTCAATATAAAAATTAATATTGGTCAACCATGCTCCAATCTTGCATTGTGACAAAGATTGTGTCAACATAAAAATCAAACACGCTCAACCATTTTATTTTAGTGTTGATAATATTTATCGTAGGGTTTATATACATTGGGTTTATAATATTAATCTTAGTTAATATTAATCATAGTTTACCATATTCAACCATGATCTAATATCATATTGTGACAAATATTGTCTCAATATGAAAATCAACTCTAGCCAACCATGTTTGTTTTAGGATTTATAATATTTATCTTAGGGTTTATATACTTTGGGTTTACAATATTAATCCCTTGAGTTTAATATATTCCCTTGGGTTTTAGTATTAATCCCTTGCGTTTAATATCATTCCCTTGGGTTTTTTTGGGTTTAATATTATTTCCTTGGGTATTGTGACAACCATGATCAACCATGTTCCAATGTTGCATTTGTGACAAACAATGTATCAATATGAAAATCAACCATGGTCTAATGTTGAATTTTGACAAAGGTTGTCTTAATGTGAAAATCAATCATGGTCAACCATGGCCCAATGTTTCATCATGACAAAAGATGTGTCAATATGTAAATCAAGCATGGTCAACCATGTCTATTTTAGGCTTTATAATATTTTTCTTAGAGTTTATATATCTTGGGTTTATAATATTAATCCCTTGGGTTTATAATATCAATCCTTTGGGTTTATTAATTTAAGGGTTCATATTCTTAGCGTATAATATTATTCATACCATTTATAATATTAATCCTTGGTTTTAATATAAATCCCTCCAGTTTATAATCATGGTCAACAATGGTAAACCGTGATGAAAATCAATTATGAAAATGATTGTATCATTATGAAAATCAACCATCTTCAACCATCATCGATGATTGTCAACCATGGCCAATCATTGTCAACCATGTTTCAACATCATATTGTGACAAATATTGTCTCAATATGAAAATCCACCATGTTCAACCATGCTCAACCATGTTCAGTGATGGTCAACCATGATCCAATGTCACATTGTGATAAGGATTATCTCAATATCAAAATAAAACATGGTTAACCATGTTTATTTTAGGGTTTATAATATTTATCTTAGAGTTTTCACATTGTGGAAATAAAAAATGGTCAACCATGGTCTAACGTCTCTTTGTGAAACATATTTTCTCAATATGAAAATGAACCATGGTCCAATGTCACATCATGAAAAATATTTTCTCAATGTGAAAATCAAACATAGGCAACCATGGTCGAACATCTCATTATGAAAAAGAGTGTCCCAATATGAAAATCAACCATGGTCAATCATGGTCAACCATGGTCCAATGTTGCATTATCACAAAAATTGTCTCAATATGAAAATCAATTATGGTCAATCACGGTCAACCATTGTCCAATCTCGCATTGTGCCAAATACTTTCCCAATATGAAAATTAACCATGGTTAACCATGGTCCAACATCACATTGTGACAATCATTGTCTGAATATGAAAATTATCAATGGTCAACCATGTTTGTTTTAGGGTTTATGATATTTATCTGAAGGTTTATATACCTTGGGTTTACAATATTTATCCTCGGAATTTAATATTATTCCCTTTGGTTTTTAGTATTAATCCCTTGGGTTTCTTAGTGCCTTGCGTTTATAATATTAATCCTTTGTGTTTAGTATTATTTCCTGGGATTTATAATGCCTTGGTTTTTAATATTAATAATTCCTTTGGTTAATAATATCAAGATTTTTATATTTCTTGATAATCTCAATAACATTATCATATTATTATAATATAATAATTGTTATTATAAATTGCCACTATAATTGTTATGATTATTATCATATATATAATTTAATGATATAATATTTATTTATAATATAACAATTATTATTATATTTATATATTTATTCATATCAATATTAATACTAAATCCATATCCATTATAAACCACATTTAATGTGGTTATGCATGTGATTTATATACGCATGTCAACGTATATCAACCACATTTATTAATGTGGTTGTGCTAGTTTTATTACTTGGCAAAAGAAAACAAGAACAATCCACCTACATTTGAATTCTATTGTCATCTCTTCAGATAATAGGATGAATTCCATCTCCATTCCTTGGCATAGAAGAATAAGAACAACCTGCGTGCGTTTGGGATTAATGAGCATAAATTGTAATACATACTTTAACAACTTAAAAATATTTGCATTAACTCGAGGGAAACAATTACATTAAGTACACTCCCATAAACTGGGGAAAATGCAGTTGTACAAATGTTGGTTATGGCTTAGAATCCTAATAAAATAATAATTATCTCACTATGTTCCATCACATGTCTCTTGAAAGTGAAAGAAGACCTTCAAAATATGAACCAATTTGATGATTACAAATTGGTTATATATATATATATATATATATATATATATATATATATATATATATATATATAGAGTTAAAACATATAAATAAATATATTGGTCAAAGCTAAACTAATAGGTAGGTCAAAATCAAATCAATTGCTAGAGTCTTGCCTTGGCAGGGACTATAATATGTGTAAACATAACAAAATAATATTAAGAAATTATACTTTTTATAATACATAGTGAAATATGGTTGAAAATATCTTTCCAATGTTTAAATTGAAAATGGAAGGTTTAATGTTTATGAAAAGTGTATAATAACATATTTAAATAAAATAATAATAGTAAATTGACTCATGAATAAAAATGTAATAACAATATTATGATAATTGTTGACACCTAATCATTGGGATTGGGTGAATATATGTAAATATTTTAAATAGCTAATAAGGAGAATAGGAATATGAAGAGACATTGGGAGGTGAAGAACAAGAGTCTCTCCCTCCATGTATATATCCATGAGCAATATAATGAAAATATATTGTTGTGCTTCTAAACACAATTCTAGGTTAAGGAATTCTGCGAGAGCATCTAAAATGTTCTCTAAATTTGGATTTTTTGATGGCCAATGCTTTAAACTGTTAAACAGGTATAAAATCTTAATTATTTCTGATATACTAAAAGGGTTGATTCTTCACCTTTAACATATTTTAGTTTTGAAATGATATGTAAGGTTGAACTTAAGAAAATATATGATTCAATAAAACTTAAAAATTAGTATTTATGTAATCATATACATATGATGCGTGCAACATCATTTTACAACCAAACATTAATATATTTAAAACTTAAAAAGAAGTGACAATTAAAAGATGTAGAGGAATTAATTAAAGCAAAATGTTTCAATTAACATCTTTGTAATTGATCATAACTTCACAGGGGCTTTTACATAGATTGATATTTAATCTTATCTTACCCATATTTTCCCATTAATTTCAAACATATGCAAAGATAAACAAAATTAATACATAATAGAGAACATAAAAACTCACAGTAACACAAGCTGCTTCAAGATGAATCTAGAATCCTTCTATTAATCTAAAAGAAATCTCAAAGAATCACAATTTTGTTTAGTAGTTTATCAAAAGGGTTCAACCCTTCATATTTCAAGCTATGAAGTATTTATAGAGTTTTCTTCGAAATATCTTTATTTAAAAATCAAGTTTTATTTACAAAATATATTTTGAAAATAATTACAAAAATAGAACTAGAAAATTGGAATTTTGAACTGCTTGGACATCTTGCACAAAATTTAAGGATTATGTTGGTGACTGAGGTTGTAAAGCTGCTATCTTGTTGTTTTCCCTAGTTATTTGTCCTTTTCTCCTACAAACTTGCATCCTGTCACTGAAATTTTGTTGTCTGCTGCTGGAAACTTGTTGTTTTGTCAATCAATGAGCTGACATATTTTTCTGATCAATTTTCATCAAGAAGGGAAAACTTTATCAATTTCCTATAAGTATCATCCACTTAAGTGTATTTATGAAAGGTGGGCTTGGCTATGAACAAATGTTTAATCTCATGCTAGATTAGTAAATCAAAACTCAATCCTTCAATAAAAGCTTTTGTTTTAATGGCTCCCTTGATCTTAGCTAATTTCGCTTTATCTACAGCTAGAGAATGTAATCTATGCTAGTATTCTTGAAGAGGAACCAACCTGTCTCCTATACCTTACAAACCTAGAAGTCCTTTCTCATGTAGGACATTGAATTTTCTATGAAACTTATTGATATGAAATTCTAGATTATGACAATTATTTTCTAACTGCAGCATTCAATTCCTCTTGGTAAGTATCCTCCTAACTTCCAAAATGGTTTCAGAATTGTCTTCATTCTCTTAAACTTCAACCTCTTCCTTTTTTTTGAATTTAAAATTCTCATTATTGTTGTTGTATCTCCTGGTTTGTGACCTAGGTCCTTCTTCACTTCTGTTATTGCTTCTTTTGATTTCTCCAATAATTGTTCTTGTTAAAAAATTATTTCTATTGAAGGCCATAACTAAGTTATGAATTCATTGATATGCAACAAAATATTTCCTTTAGCTTGTGCAATGGTTTGAGCAATAACAGACTCATTTTCAAGGGTCATTATTCTCTTAGTCAACCTATGACTCTTCTATAGTTCTGCCAAGTAAGCACTATCAATTTTGATTTTATGCTCATGAAGATTGCTAATTTGAGATTTTAACTTTTCAATCTCTTGGTCCTTTAACGATAAATATCCCATATCTTTAGCTAAATTAGTTGTTGAATAAATGGACTATGTTTCTACTGTAATGGTTGTTGGAATAGTAGTTCTCGTTGTTGAAGTACCTATAATGGAAGTTGTTGATATGAGAATAGATGTTGATACATTAGCTTATTGTTCTTTTTATTTTAACAAAGCTTCTAATTCAGTCTCCATCTTCTGTATTTGCATATTCTGTTCAACCATGATCTTGAACATGTTTTATTTCTACTGTTCCAATTCTCCAACTCCTTTAGTTTGTGTATCCTCTATAGTAGGGCGTTTAATATGCTTCCTTAATGCTAATATATCAACATTTTTTATCTTAATCATTTCTTCAGATGCTTTCCCATCACTAGGATCATATCCTAACCTAATCACTAGATCTTCTAAAGATTTAATCTTAGTGTCTGTAGCCATAGATGATATTGTTTTCAACTCTAACTATGAATGAATATTATTTAATGGAACTTGTAGCTTGGAGACTTCCATAGCTAAGCTATTCAGAGTGGAATAAATCATTTCTCCATCTTGGTTGTGTAAGTCAATTTGGTCAATAACATGAATTTGTTTCTTATCAAAATAAAAAAGAGATTTGTTATAAACTTCCATAGTCCTAGGGAATGGAACTTTAGGTTCTAGGAGGGCCATATGAAAATTTCCTTTGTTAGTATCAAGTGCAGAAAAAAGTCTATGATGAGAATATGAAGCCTACTTCCAAAATTCAGAAAAGGCAGTGGCCTTTAATGCTTCATTTTTCATTTTAATCTCCATATACTTGGTAAAATACTTTGTTTTGTTGAACTCTGAGTTAGCTCTCCTGTCTAAGATATTTCTAATAAATATTGAGAAATTGAGGATACAAGAGAACTTGAGAAAATCTCCTCAATTGATGGAAAAGTTGTAGCATGGGGATCTGTTAGTACCAATGTTTTTTGTTCTTGTGAAATTTCTTCTTGAAAATGTTCTTCAAGAGGATTAGTTTTCTTTATTTTATTAAACATTATGAAATTTGTCACTTGAAATTCTAAAATAGAAGGGGAAACACTCTCCCTTACTCTCTTAGCCTCCTTCTCTTATGGAACTTGAGTCTGTGATGTTGAAATGAAAAAAAAAAAAATCTTCTACTTCCTGCAATGTATTTTCTTGGCATTCTTCTTGATTCATGTATTATTCTATTTCTGGGCTGGGTGTGTGTGCTTAAGGTGTAGTTTTCTGTTCTACCATTAACTTAGAAATAATGTCCAATGGATCATAGGACCGGGTAAAGATTACTTTAAACTTCATCTGTTTCAAGAAAAGGTCCACCTCCTTTGTTGCTGCTCTCGTGTTATAAATGAATGGTCCAATCTGTGCTTTCAACATAAATTGAGACTTCTTTTTACCTGATACAAAATGCAGCTCATCCATGTTCATCATTTGTTTGATATATTACAATGAAAAAATTCTGATTGGCACAAACTTTGGGAGTTTTTATGGACGAATCTCACATCCATATACTTTGATTTATGTGCAATTCAAATATAAATAATAATCACCACTTCTTGTATGTTAACTAAGGTGAAGTATTCTTTTGATTTCAGGTGACATCCTAGGAACAATATCACTACTGAGCAAGCACAAAGCCATATGTATAAATTGATTTACATAATCACTGAAAGAAAATTCATGAGTGTTCTTCCACACCAAGGAAGTCCAATGAATTATGGACTGGGCATTTCCCTTTTAATCTAGATTTTGTAATGGAAACTAAAATTTGTCTACCTGATAAAATAGGAACAAGTACACAAGAAATTATTTGAATTTCAAGGCTCCTTCAGTAGAAAACTTTAGAAACTCATCATGAATAGCTTCTACCAAAAATTGATTGTAATTGAACTTAAGTGATGTATTATCACCTACTGAAAACACTGATAAAAATCCAAGAATTACTTCATTGACCTACTGATTGGTTGGATAACCTAACAAACATGAAACCATTGAAACAACCTATATAGTCATTTCTCGAAACATTGAGTAAGGGTATGGTGGATTTGTTCTTGAAAATTATGCATTTTCATGTAAAATTATTTCAAATATTTTGGGTCTTTGACAAAATGTAAGTTTCTGATAGATTTCCATGAGAGAATAGAAATAAAAAGGATATAGAGGGGCTGAGGGTTTGATTTGAAGAATTTGGTATGTTGACTCAGGGGAAATTGTAAATTTAGATATCAGTATTTTGGGCAATGATGAATCTCTGACTTGGGATATACCTAAAGTGACACTAGGTTACAAATTTAAGGAAGGAATGAGTCAGAGGGAAAATGAATTGAGGAAAGTAAGAGTCCCATATACTCAATTCATCGCGACCATCTCAGAATTTCAGTTTTGCCCAATTGTGAAGTTCATAGAGATCAAACTCACACTGGGTTTAAGAAATATTATATTGTTGGTCAACTAAGGGTAATTTATCTAAATTTATAACAAGGGGAAGCAATGGGTTTTTTGCAACTACATTTGACTTTCCTTTAGAAGATGACATGCTGAAAGAGGAAAAATGATATAAAAATCATTTTATTAGTCACTTGATGTTTGGTGTATTGACAAATGTTGTACATTGATATTGCTCATAAAGAACATGTGTGGCTACAAGATCAATGAGTAAAAAGAACAGGGAAAAACATATTGTGTTTAGTTTATTATGTGAGGATGTTACCGTTTTGGAAATAGACGTTGATGGGAGAAAGGCTTTAACTGCAATGATGCAATGATAGAATAATGGTTAAATCCATGTGAACTAATGAGGAGTTAAATTATGGCGAGAGAGGAATAATGATCAATCATTTGGCAAGAGCGGAGTGAGTGAGTGGTGGTTTTCAGGGATGTAGGTGGTTTATGGTTTTGAAGGGCAGAGGGGGCTGAAATCTTTCTGAGGGCTACATGTCAGCACAAACGAGATCTAAGAATTAGCTTTTCATACCCCACTTGGGGGCCCTAAATGTTTCCCTAGTCGTTGATCTAGGCGGGGGAAATCCCAATGGTTGATAACAACGCAATAAATATGATATACCAAAAAATATCACATCTCACTTTATGAGTGACTAATTAACTACTAAACAATTTTTAAATAGTGATTTAAAAATTAGTAATGTCCATGGCGACATTTAGATGAGCGCGTCATTTCTAATGGGATTTGCTTTTTTTTTTCTATTTTTATATCCCTTTGTTTTCCTATACATGTTTTTCTTTATTTATTTCTTACTTTAATATATATATATATATATATATATATATATATATATATATATATATATAGATATAGATATAGATATATAACAAAAAGTAAAATGTACATGATACAAATAGGTTACATCATTGACTCCATCTGGGGACTGCTTGCCCCTATGGGATGTAGAGGACATGCAGATCCATGTGCCTTCTCTTTAGGCTATGGAGTCTTTGCTGTGAAAATCACACTTGAAAGGAGAATTTGAAGAAAACTGGTGATGTACAATGAATTATGACTATGATCAATTTTAATACTGAATATAATGTTTAAGATATTGTCCATTGATGGGCAGCCAAGAATATCTTCCTTCTAGGTTCTACAAAATAAAAGTGTTATTACCCTTGAATTTCACAATGTGCAATGGTCCTAACTAGAGATTTTCAAATTTACAATGTTTTCCTCTTTCCTCTCTTTTGGCATCCAAACTAAAAACTAAATCTCCTTGCCTGAAGTTTGTTTTCCTAGCCTTTCTATCAAATAATCTCTTCACCCTATTCTGATATTGACGAAGCTTGTACTGGATTTCATCTCTCTCTTGGTTTAACTCAATGATCTGATTGATTCTTCTTGATAAATCGTGAGGTTCCTCATATGATTCTTGTAAAAATTTCATAACAAGAAAATATAATATGTGGGAAAGATTTCCCTAGTTCTATAAACAAGTTGGAAAGTGGATTTACTAGTATATCACTTAGGTGACACTCTATTAGCCCAAACTACATATTTGAGATGAATATCCCAACTCCTTTTGTCATCTGTTAGTACCTTCTTGATAACTTTGACCAAACTCCTGTTTGAGGATTCTGCCAATTCATTTCCTTGAGGGTAATATGGGGTAGAATGATGCAATAAAATCTGATACTTTTGGAAAAACTCTATCATTTTGATACTATTGTATGCTTGGGCATTATTAGTGACTATCTGTTGTGGATAATGAAATCTGGATAATATTTTTTCTTCATTGAATTTGATGACAATAGTTCCTATTGCATTCTTGATAGGGATGTATTCTGCCCATTTGGTCAAGTAGTTTGTAACAGTTAGGATCCATTTGTGTTGATTATTGGATGTTGGAATTATTTCTCCTATGAAATCTATTCCCCACTATAAAAAGGGTTCTTCAATCAATCCTAGAACAAGTGGAAGTGTTGCTAACCTATGCTTCCTAGTAAATATATGACATGGAATACGACTTCTAATGTTTTCTCCCACTTTCGAAGACAATTTTGGCCAATAAAATCCCGCTCTCATAATTTTATATGTTGTTACTCTCCAAGCATAGTCTCCTCCACATATACCTTCATGAATTTGTTTTTCAGTTAGACATAAAATAAGGATATTCAGTGGATATTTCCAATACAAATTGGGATTGATGATGCAATATTTGATAGCCTTTATTTTTAGAGTTCTACATTGATTCCTTGTGAATCCAAGGGGATATTCAAAATCATGAAGAAAATGTATAATATTATCATACCATTCAAACAGCGGGAACTTTTCATCAATATGAAGTGGGAGAGAAATTGAATCTATAGTGGAAGAAGGTTCCTATGTATTCTTCTCTTCTGAACTTTGAGAACGTTCTTGTGTGTTCTTCTCTTTTGAACCTTGAGAAGGTTCTTGTGTATTCTTCTCTATTGTACTTTGAGAAGGTTATTTTATATTCTTCTCTGCTGAAATATAAGAAGGTTCTTGTCTATTTTTCTTTGATGTACTTTGAGAAGGCTCTTGTGTATTCTTCTCTACTTAAATCTGAGAAGTTTATTGTGTATTCTTCTCTTCTCAAACTTGCATGATAGTGTTGATATCTAGAGCTCTACAATTTAATCTAGCCAATAGTTTGGCTAAACCATGGCCTTTCACCAATTTGATACATTTTATATATCATTCAAATTCTAGTATTTTTGCAATTCATCTTCCTCTCCTACCATTTGTATCAGGTTGTTTCAAGAAAATATTTACAACATTATTTGGAAAATAGGCAATAATGGGAGAATCAATGATATAGGTTCTGAAGCATTTTAAGGATTGTACAAGAGCATAGGCTTGATTCTCTATCATATCATATCTCAACTCAGTAGCTCTCATAACTTTTCTAAAAAGGGAAATAGGTTGGTCATATTCATTATCATTCTTTTGTAATAAGAAAACATCTAAGGTAGTATCAAAGGAAAGAGAGAAAATTCTAAAAGGTTTTGAATAGTGAGGACTAGATAATACGGGAGCTTCAGAAATAACTTTCTTGATATATGTAAAATCATACCTTGCCTGCACTGTCCATTTGACTTCATGATCTTTTTAAAGCATATCAATAATATCCTTGACTATCTCAGCATAATTTGGTATGAATCTTCTGAAAAAAATTATATTCCTAGAAAAGTTTGAATTTCCTTTTTATTTCTAGGTAAGCTAATTACCTCAATCATCGAGACTCTTTTTGGGTTAAGGGAAATTCTATATTTCCTACATCTGTCAAAAACCTTTCTCAAGTGTTTTAAATGTTTCTCATCAGAGCTTGAAAATACGGTCAAAGCCTCAAGATAAATAAATAAAAAATAGATAATCTTACAAACAAATTTTAGATCCATTTCTCTTTGAAAGGTAGCTCTTGCATTAGTTAAGCCAAATGAAATTCTATCCTACATAAATTCACTCCAAGGAGTTGTGATTATTGTTTTTACCCTATCTTCTGGCACTATAAAACATAAAGGGTTGGCTAGCAAACAACACTTGGTTATTTGAGAATTGAACAATTGAGCAGAGCACTTAGCATTAAGCGCCAAGCAATAATCAAGCCCCTAAGTTTGCGAGTGACAAAATATATCCCGTAAGTGATGACAACAACTACAGATGGTTTGGGAATTTAAGAGGTAACCATCAGCAAGGTTGCGTAGACCCCAATGGTGGAGTAGGTTCCGGAAGGCATCAGGGTTGTGGCAGAAATCCCCAAATCATTGTGAACGCCGAGGCCCAAGAAAGATAAATAGCTAATGGCCCCTGTACGCATTTCCCCGAGGAACCCACTACGCAACAAGCTATCAATGGCACAAAAAGGGAAAGTTTTCACGATCGACAAAGATGAGGAAGAGAAGATTTGCAGGCCTTTGTCATCACATTAGAAGAAGATGAAGACATGAAGGAGGATATTCAAACTACATGCTCTGCAACAAAATTGCCCACATATGTCCCTCCACAAAAAGGGAAGACCAAAGTGCCGAAGGACTTGGATGAAACTAATAGTTCACTCCAGACCCTACTCCTCCCAAATGGCATTGTGTTTGAAGGTACACACATAGGCCACATGCCAACCATGAAGTTTGAATATTAGGACCTCACTTACCATGAAAAGTTCCCTCAACTGGAGACCAGGAACCTCATGAAGCAGAGCACTGAGGGGGTGGTGACAACGTTAGAGCCACGGAAGTGGCCACGTGGTGTGGAAAAGGCTGGGTTTCGACACTTACTATGGGTACTTCATTTCCACTGCACACCCATCACCATTTTCATCATGAGGCAGATGCTTTGCTTGGTGTATGATGGGTATCTATCGTTGGAGGAGCCTATGCCCATCATGAGAGATCTCATTCACCACATTTCTCGGCTCCCCTATAAAGGAAAGGGCCTTGTGACCATAGCCGAAGGAAAGGCAAGTGATTTGGCCCTTACAGAAGCCATGAAAATGGAATACAAGTTTGAGAAGAAGAAGAGAGGCTATGTCATCTCTAGCATCAAGGACAAAGGAGTACGTGTAACAACCCAAATCTTGCCCGGCCAAGTTATGAGGAAGTGTCACACCAATGAGGTCCCAGCATTGGTGGTCATACTGGCTAAGCAATGCGTGGAGGGAGTCTAGTTCAACTGTTCTGAATTCCTCTACGAGGAAGTTTTGAAGAACTGTCGCGAAGCCAAGAAGTAGGGTGAAACCTTCCACTATGCTTGGTTGTTGTTATCCATAATGCTCGTAGTGGGGGAATTGCCAGAGCATAGTTAATTCCCTAGCATTAACAGAGAATTATTAGAGGCTGCGAAGTACGCTTCACTCTAGGCCACAAAGGACATGAAATGGATATGCAACACCAAAATATTCTGGGTGCTCATGGAGATGAGCATTCGGATATGGATCAATTGGAGGTCCCGCGGGTCGCCCATAGTGTAAAAAAGTCTACAGAGTTTTGCAGAATTCAAAGCTAACATGCATAATATATACATTAGGGCACACAAGGACACAATGAAGTAGTGGATGACGCTACCTTTTATAGCCACTGATGATGCCATTTTCACAATCTTGGAGGCATGGCCCCTAGAACGGCGCACCCCAGATCTTGCAGAACTTGAGAGGGTGGCAACGCATAAGAAGAAGGATGATGCCAAGCTGTGCATCACACAATTGGCCAAGAAAAGGCAGAAGGAAATAACAACAACTAAGGAAAGGGTAGCACGGGAAGTGACACAAAAAGCGTTGAGTAGAAGAATGCCACAGAAATAGGTAGCAGTGCAGGCGACATAAGAAGTGACCACGAAGGCAGATGAGGACAAAGTAGTTCCTCACAAGGGCAAGAAGTAGAGGAAGTAGAAACAACAAAAGGGAGCACGGACTCAGGGACCGCATCCACACATATGAAGCACCAATACACGGCATAACATGCAAAATCGAGGAAGAAGGTCAAGGCCTCGAAATTGGCCATTAACCTGATCACCTTAATCGAAGGTGATCTGCATGACATCGGCGAGATAGTTCACGATGTCACAAATGAGGCGCTTCAGGATTTTAACTAGGAGAACCAAACTATGTTGAGGGCCCTAATGGCATAGCTACAAGAGTTATAGGTGCATTCCCCCCAGGTGGGTACACTTTCCACCCACCTCATAGTAGGATCCTTAGCAATAGAACATATGTTGCATGCATGAATGGAAAACACAATAGTGTTACTGGAAGGGGCCCTAGTAGTAGCGAACGAGACCGATAGATTTTCAGTTAACATGATCAAAGCCCTTGACCTTAATTTGGCTGCCCTTCCATGTGAGACACTCTATCTACTAGAGGATGGGATAACGACAGAGATGCGCACTAGGGAGAGTCGTGTGATCCATGTTCTCAGTGAGAAAAAGATAAACATGGAACAACTCAGCTTGTAACATGACGAATTCATTTCGCAGAATCAACAGTTGTCGCAAGTGGTAGACGACGCTTAACAACATGTCTCAGAGCTGACCATCCCACCAGATCTATCAGTAGAGGTGTGGATCCACAGGCTGGCAACCAGACTCTGTGAGGCTAGAGAAGAAACAACCAATGTTCAACTAGATTTGAATCTCTAGATCGTCAAGTTACGGTTAAAGATGCAGCCTTCCACTCCCCCGGAGGTCCGAGAACAATGTGCTAGCACTATTGCAATGGGATTGGAAGAAATTTGAAGTGAAATAAAAGACTGTACCACTTTGTTGGAGCAATCACTTGAGGTCCTCACAACTCTGTAGGAGGACCCCAACATCCAGCGCCTGGAGACAGAGGCGTGAAAATTTCAACAACAATACAACAATTTCCAAAGAACTATGTAGACAGTAGTCCTCACTCGGTGGCTTGCGAGGATGTAAAAAGATAAGGCACTGAAGGAGCAGGTGGATGTAGCGCGACTAAGGAGGCAGTTCTCAAAGCATGTGTCCAGCTGTTGATCGAAAAGGCTTTCACTATCATAGAAAACATCAAAGGAAAGCTTGCACAAATACAGGGGATGCACATGTTAATGGAGATAAGTGCCCAGATACGAAGGTCTCATAATAGAGGCTGCAACAAATTCAGTAAGCAATGGTTCGGTGCACTGCCGACATCAACACAGTTCGAGGACAGTTGGAGGAACTCCATGCCAAGATCGCCATGCCGACATAGTGACTCAAGGGTGAGTCACAATGTTTGTGTTGGGGGCCTGTTGGGCATGGAATCCCCCTCGGGGCATGTTTTGGGGCTCAAAGCCCATGTTTTGACTGAATGATGTTGTAAAGCCTTGGAAATTGCGAGTGCATAAGTATGCTAGAGTCATAGGGTTGTCCTCCCTAGTTTATAATGTAATGTCAGCCTACCCATGCTCCGCGGACCATGGGATTATATAAATAGACCGAGGCTCTAAGTGTAAAAGAAGGAAGTAATAAATGGAAAAGTAGAGGCGAAGAGCAAGACTCTAAGTGTGTAAGTTTGTCTTGGGTTGTACAATAGGAGAAGGCTCTATAGCTATGTGCGTAGACACTTAGTA
Organism: Pinus taeda; assembly: GCA_000404065.3. NCBI lineage: Eukaryota > Viridiplantae > Streptophyta > Pinopsida > Pinales > Pinaceae > Pinus > Pinus taeda. The sequence goes on from APFE031363720.1 coordinate 103,043, forward strand.
GTCTACAGCTGAGTGTGCGGACCCCTGCAGCTGAGTGCACGGACCCTTGTAACTTAGTGCGCAAGGTGGAGTAAAGTTTGTAACCGAAGAAGAAAATAATAAAGAGAAGTTTTATCTAAATTTTGTGTATCTATACTTGGGCTATTACATGTTTGATATAAATTGCAAATATACTATTTATTTACTGTGTGCACCTGTATGAATGATTTATATTGCTAAGCATAACTTAAAGCATGCAAGTAGACTGAATTAATCAACTAATAGTGGAATGCTAGTAAGAACTTGGGTAATAACAATTTTTGACCCCCAAGTAGGGCTGCATGAAGGTAGCATCTCAGGCTACGAGGTACGAATAAGTGCGTGTAGCGATGTGTGCATATGGTTGAGCTGCAGACCACTTGAACTCATCAAACATCTCCAGTGTGTGGAAACCTGGTTCTAGCACCCTCCCATACTACTTGGGGTGAGCACTCAGTTTGTGCTCCATGGACTATTGCCGAAAGGGCCAGTAGTACCGAGATTTGTTTGGCTAAATCACCTATAAACCTGGGTCAGTCCCCAACAAGGCAATACACATGAACAAGAAAAAACATAGGAAGATTTACATGTTCAAAGAAAGAAGCATAAATCATTCATGACACTCCAAGAAGACATGAAGAGACCCCACAAGATGAAAGAAAGATGAAAGAAGTAAAAATCCAAGAAGGACATCACATCAAATTCAGGCACCTATAAGGTATAAATACCATGCATTCATGTCTCATGTAGGAATTTGTAGAAACTTCAAGTTATGAAGAAACTAAAGAATATAAAGAATGGAGAGAAGCAATGAATTAACAATATAAATCTATAATGAAGAATGTCACATGGTAATTAACAAAATCGCTGAAAAATAAATTTCCTGTGGGATGCAAATGGTTATACAAATGAAAGTTTAATGTTGATGGCCGTATTGATAAGTCTAAAGCTACATTGGTTGCAAAAGGTTATTCACAAAAATATGGATTTGATTATGAATATAAATTTTCACCTGTAGCTAAGTTGAACACAATTAGAATCATGGTTATATTAGCTACAAAACATAATTGGAGAAAGCATGAGTTATATGTCAAATCTTATTTTTTGAATGTGAGTTAAAATAAAAGGTTGATTGGGTTCATCCTGAAGGGTTTCTAAAGAAGGGACAAGAGCATCTTGTTTGCAAGTTAGATAAAGTTGTATATAGTTTGAAACAAGTACCGAGATCTTGCTATGTGAAAACTGATTCTTTCTTTTATGATAAAGGTTTTGTGAGAAGAAAACATGATCCTAACCCATACATCAGGGAAAATGAAGAAAGGAATATTTCTTTGATAAGTTTATATGTTCATGATCTTATCATAATAGGAAACAAATCCAAGTTGATTAAAGAAATTAAAAGTTACTCGTCATAGGTATTTTACGTGAAGGATCTTTGTGAGTTATATTATTGTTTAGGCATTGAAGTTTGTAGGGAATCTAGTAAGACACTCACCACACAAAACAAATATACAAAGGAAATACTAAAAGGGTTCAATATCATTGAGTGCAAGGCAATATCTACTCCTTTAGAAAATAACGCTAAATTGTATGGAGATAATGGTGCTAAAGAGGTGGATGAAACTTTGCATCATCAACTAGTGGGAAGTATGAACTACCTCACCACTACTAGGCTAGATATGGCATGTTATGTTAGCATCCTTAGCAAACTCATGGCTAAGACTTGTGAAAGCCACTAGAAAGAGACAAATAAATTCCTTCTATATTTGAAAGGAGCACAAAATTTTAGCATCACATATACTTATTAATTTGACATTTCGTTGGAAACCTATTCTGATTCATATTGGGTTGGAAATCTTGATGATAGAAAATCAACCTCTAGATATGGATTTAATATGCGATCAAGGATCATATCATGGAATAACAATAAAAATACAATTAATTCTCTATCATCCACAAAAGTTGAATATAAAGCCTTGACCAGTGCAACTTGTGAAGTTGTTTGGTTAGTGAGGATTCTTGAAGATGTTGGAGGAAAACAAAGAGGGTGAAAAAATATCAACTATGATGACTAGAGTTCCATTAAGTTGGTAAATAATCCAATTTATCATACTAGAACAAAACATGTTGAAGTCCAACATCATTTTTTGAAGGAAAAGATACCGTCAAAAGAGATTGACTTAGTCTATTGTAATACAAGTCAGCATGTAGCTGACATGTTTTCCAAGCATCTTAGAAACATGAAATTTGAAATATGTAGGCAACAATTAGGCATTGTGTAAAAATCATTTTTCCATTAAGGAGGATGTTAGAATAATGTAGAAACGAAGTGTTATAGAGTTGTAAGTTGTTTGATTAATGAGTGGTGGTGTGATGGGTTGTACTTGTAGGTTGCTCAATTGGTTTAATTCATATTTTATGCTATGAGGTGGTCTCGTTGTTTTCTATGCTATTGTCTATTTCTTAAACCATCTTGTCTACTCTATAAAGGGAATATTTCGCCTCTAACTACAATACACATGTCAATCTAATGTTTTTCACACCAAAAATATATATCAACACCATTGCAATGGCTTAAACATGAAAATGAATCTATTTATTACAACCTAAAATTTGACTCTTAGTGTAATCATTCATATTCATAAAATGGAATATTCCTTCAAGCACAATAATATATGTAGACTATAATAAAAAATAAAAATGAATATACATGTTTAGATAGTTTTAATTAAAAGTATTATAACCCAACATGAAGTAGATGTGGTAAAAACATTTCACCCTTACTCTTTACTATAAATAATTCAATAAACATGTAAAGAAATTTAATCTTATATTAATTTTAGAAAATATAAAATAAATTTAAAAAATAAAAACTTGTATTTTAACTTTTTTAGTGTGAGGAAGAAACATAATTATTATATTTCTTAAAACTAATTCAATATAAAACTTATATAAATTGTTTGAATATATATAGAGAGAAAGTTTAAAAAAATATATATTTTAATGTGTGTGTGAAAAGAATAATGAAATATTTTGATATTTTAAAAGAAGAAGTAATTGAAGTATAATATCTAGTTATTTTGTGATAAGAGAGATAAAACAAAGATATGCAATTTATTTATATATTACTATAAAATTAATATGTCACTATTAATAATAATAATAATAATAAATTATTTCAATAAATATAATAAAGTAATATTGAAATCTATTTAAAAATATAGTGATAACAACAAAATAATTAACGTGGACAAGGTTCATAAATAAAGTATTTGAATGCTTATATTAAGTAAGATGTTTCAATCACAACTATGTATATATTATATATGGTTTAAAAATGAAAAAATAATAAATAATCCCCATGATTAAAATATTTGGAGTTTCTTTTTATGGTATATTTTGATCCCTTTTCAAGTATGTTTTTTGATTAATTTTGTTTATGATTTATGAATATTTTTTAGATTTGTAAGATTAAGCTATGTAGTGTGTACAATCCAACTGCTCAATGAGATTTTCAAGACATTGAATTCATTTATGCATTCAAAAATGAAATATAATTCTAAACACGTTATTTATTTTCTTACTATAACTAACAATATTTTTTTATTTAAAAAATATTTTATTTTTATTTTAAAAGGACACATATCAAGTCCCTATTAAACAATAACTAAAGTACACATAACCTTTATATTAGGTAATCTCTTCACCCAATAAATGCAAGTGGCATAAGCACCCAGAAAATCTATGAGTAGAACCATGAAAAGTTGATAGGTAAGATCGGCAACTAATTAAAATGGGAATTATGTCTCTTTTATAATGACATCATTTACGAGAACCATAACTTTTGATCTTTTGATTTTAAATTGATATTATCAAGATATAAGATCAATAAATAAGTGATTACTAAATACATTAATTCCTAATAACAATAAGATATTTTTTATAAATAT
>APFE031363720.1:107444-146045 GCA_000404065.3 Pinus taeda
CTATTCTTTTCCATTGTATTAAGTATGGTATCAAATTTTTTTTTGAGTGTTTATTAATTTGTTTTTGACGGAAACAATTTGTGGTTTAGCTATATTTTAACATTAAGAATTCAAATTTTATTATTTTTTATAATATTTAAATTATTTATTTTGTAACTATTTGTGAAATCTTATTATGATTTTTTAGTACTTCTTAATTTATTAGTTACTATTTTTTTAGTTTTTGTTTTCTTTATTTAATTTTATGATTTTTTTACTATTTAATTTTATTTGGATTTTATGATTGATTATTTATTTTATTTTATTTTCATATTGATTTTTATTTATTTCTATTTAACTATATGACTTTTTTAAAGGGGAAGTAATAAAGTCTATGATTAATTATGATTTCTTATTTAACTTTTATGAAAAAACCTATAAAAGAGTCAATACTAATTGTGATTTTATAAATGATTTGTGATCTAATAAAGTTTATTAGAAAATTGTTAATTTTTAATTTTCTATTAAAACATAATGTATAAAATCCATATCAATATAAAATAAAATAATCTAGATTCTCATATAAATGAAACTAAATAATTCTTTTTTCTTATTCTAATTCGAAAGACGACAAATGAACAAGTTTCCATTTACTTGTAGGGACATATAGGAAATTTTCCAAATTTTCCATAAACATTATCCTATCTCTGAAGATTATGAAATTATCTCGTTTGCCCCTAGATAAAATCATTACCAACATTTGGATAGGTTTCTATATTTTGAATGAATGATCTAAAAACATATGTAACATCCAAATCATCACTATAAGATCATTACTAACATTTGGATGGTTTCTATATCTTAAATGAATTATCTAAAAACATATATAACATCCAAATCACCATTCTTATTGAGTAGATTCAAGAGTTTGTTTGGTGAAAACGTGAAAGTTACCTCTACGCAAACAGAGAAAGGAAGAAACACAGAGTGGTAGGGTTCCATGTTCTATGGTCCCTGCATTGTACGTACATTCGCTATTGAAAATGTAATTTCTTATGGCAAGACTTGCCAATGTTGGTAGAACGCGTGCCTTCACAAGCTCTGGAAATACAAATTTATTCACAATGTGTATTTGTGTCTAAATTTACAGGTTTCCTTTCATAACACATTAGCACAATCAATTCAATTAGATTCCATCTTGGAGTGAGCCTTCCTTGCTCCTCCCTTGTCCTTGTGCAGGCACAGGGCCCGCATTGATGCATGGCTTTGGCTTCTTGAATGGTTCTCTTTCATTTCATTCTGCATGCCATAAACAAGAAGTAGCCACAAGTGTGCACTTGGCTTCACTCTCTTTTGGCATGATAGCCCACCACAAATATATCACCATGCCTTGTTGTTATTGTATCTCCTCTTACATCTGCATGCTACTCAAATCGTTTTGGATTTTTGGGTTTCTATTTATACTCAGAATGGTGCTCTCCAATTTTTATTTTGTTAAGGTAGTATGTCTAGAATCTTGTCTTGTATCTCACAATATAGGTTTTATTGCAACATCTTTGATCTAGGTTGCATATTTTTCAGGTTTTCCTATTGTAATAAAGGGTGGAAATAACTTATGGATAATTCAGAGTTGTGGATTTCACTCTAGGTGTCATGACCCCAAGCACTAATGATATCAGATTTTGGGTAAATGTGTGCTCTACTTTAATTGTCTTAATACATTATTATTATATGCACTTGGGTTTTGATAAGAGAAGAATAATTTATTTAATGCTTAAATGATATTTGAAGATAGTTTAATTATGTAGATGTTTAGGGTCGTTGTTGTTGGTTAAATTTTGAAAGAAGATTAAAACATCATGTATACATTAAATCATTGCAAAAATAACCTCAATATTTTGCTTAATGTTGGAACTTCTGAAGTGGTACAGGTGATGATTAATGCTTTGAATGATGTTCTTAAGAGTCTATCTTAGCATATTACATCAATATTCTGAATCAAACGATCCATTAAAAATATTGATAGCTGAGGGTGAAAGATTGGAAATATCATGTTTAAGCCAGACTTCATTACATCTAAAATCAAATCAAGTCTTAGGATATTTGGGTGAGTGCTTGCATGATGTTTTTTGAACACCTCTTTGATCTGAGTTATTGCATCTACTAAAACAGACTTCCTAGCCATATTTCTTACTCGAATAACTAAGGTTAAATTGGTAGCATTGTTAGCAGGAAAACTAGTGTCCATTTAGAGCTGCTAGTCCCACTAAGACGGGTAGCTATCTTAGAAACAAACAAACTAAAGTCACTTGTGTTTTCCTTTATGAGAGATAGATGAGAGAGAAGCAGAGAGTACCAACCTCAGTCTTTCACTTGGCTCCTTGCTTATTTCCTCTCCCCTTTGACAGATCTTTCCCAGTCCTTCCTCACTTGTGCCACTTCAAAGAACACCTGTAGGGTCAAAGCAGCATAATACCATCAAAGCATATAGATCTATAACAATAAACAATATAGGATCAGATATATATTAACCATACAAATGCATATATCAATACAATCAGAGATATACAAGAATATGGAGGAAAACTCAAATAAATTTATTGATAGAAGTAGTAGAAGAGAGGATTACAACCCATTGATCTAACCTAGTGCCATCCTCCCATCATGAAAGCCCTTCTTCATCTCATGAAAAGCTAGATCACCCAACACTATGATGTTCCACAAAGAAACCAACAACACTTCCTTGCAAGATACAAAATTCCAGTCTCTGGATCTCTGGGATGAGGGATCCATATATAGATGTTTGCAGGTGGGTGAGTTAGCTTTTGGGTTTTTTATTAGTGTCATTTCTTTGATAGTTCTTGGTTCCACTTGGAGATTTCATGATCCCTTACTCATCCCTAGGTGAATTTAGAGAGGCAAGTGTCACAGGAGAAGTTTCAGGAAGATTCCATGATCATCCAGCTTCCAAACTGTCTTTGCCATTTATCTACTCTCACCCATCGCACCCTATAGAAGGGCTTTTCAGTATGCATCACACCCCCTGTGTGAATTAGGTGAGATGCATCGCACCCTGACCATGGATTAGGTGAGATAGTCCAGTTTTGACTAGTTCTGAGTAGTTTTTCAGGGAGAACTTCTAGGAGATGATGTAATCAGCTGACCTTATTCCTTTAGGGTATGAAACAACACTTTTAGGGGCTTAGATGCCCTTGTTTTATGGATAGATGAGATTGGGGTTGCAGTGCCCAAATATGTCTATAACAGTTGCCCCCTAAAGCATGAGGTCATAAATTTTCTTATGTCGGGTCAAATGCTTTATCATGAGGATTCGAGGTTTTCTGAACTGGAAGGTGACCTATAATAAGATACAATACAATACATTATCTTCATAATGTTTTTCATGATCTAGCTGAGGTGGGCATTCCCATGCTTAGCTTTATAAATTCATTTTCATGTACATTGGACAAACAACCATCTGTGTGTTAGACTGATGATTCTGGTCGAGCCATTATCCTTTAGCTTGGATGATTATCTATGTTCCTATGATGTATATTTGATGTCTTTCTCTTCCTAAATTTATCGCAGCTCGGATGGATGAAACTAGATCTGGGCTCTTCAAACTTGTTCAATCTTCGCCCCAAGTACAAGTCGATCCATGTGAAAGGATCTTCTAACGTCGAACATGGAAAGACATCGCCTCATTACCAGCCAATGATGTAAGCTATTAACAAGCACGAGAGGAATCACCAATAATGATAATGATCGTCAATGCACGACAATACAATTCACGTGGTGCGAATACATGAGTCGATGTCGAACACCACGCAAAATCTTCCAGTCAAAGGCCATTGATGTAAACCTATCGTCAGATGTGAGAAACTTGCCATTGAGGCATGCAAGCTTTAAAGTACTGAAAGGGTTATTCCTAAGTCAACTTCTTGGATAATGAGCTAACGTCGACAAGAAGTGACCCGCCGTATGAGGGCCTTAATGAATCCCACATCTACGACATGAAACAAAACAAATGATTTTGTGCAGGTGAAAACGATCTAATGATACAAAGTTCACGGTGGCGGTCATGAAAGAATGAAGAATGAAGGTATTGCAACGGATGAGATGTAAGCTGGGTTAGTGAATTCTCTGAGCAACTTCTCTTGAACATATCGACGACACTGAAATGGATTGGTAGCGTTAACCCCAAAGATCGATGGTACGGAGGACCAATGGTGATATGACCAGTGAACGGAATAACCCAACTCAACTCCATCATGGTGATGGAGTGAACGTGTCATGTTCAAGAGCGACCTGCTACCAATAAAGTTTCATCAAGTTTTCTTCCCAATTTTCCCCAGTCATTACTGACTAGTACCTCTTTATTTTTGTCAAGATTGAGGAGGATAACATATGCTTGTTCTATAATTTGCCCTTGAGGCAAGCCCGTTGTTATGTTTTAATGAGCCTAGCTATAGTGAAACTTTCTCTTGTTTGCATGGACAAGTTTTCCGCTATTATTTTAACGAGTTTAATGACAAAGATAAATTGGTCCTTTTCAATTTTAGAGAGTCTAAAAAGAGATGGAAAGGGAACTCCAATAATCATTTTTCATAGTATAATCCCTTAAGTCCGAAAAAGTATAAAACAATACGAAAGGGATGACTTTTCGATAGTTTTAACAAGCCGAACAAGACAAGCGCTCAATCTTTTTGTGCAATGATCCCTCAGGTCCAAAAAGATTAAAATCTAGAGGAGGGATGGCACTTCCGATCGGTTTAACGAGTTAGAGAGGCCAATTGCTCAGCAATCTTTTCATATTTTACGAGTCAGATGAAAAGAGCTTAAAGGAGACTTGTTTTTTGAGGAATGAGTTGTAGGAATTTACAGGGTAAGTTCCTCAGATAGAACACCAGAGGACACCGCTCACAAACAGATCATGGATCAATACACCAGTATTTTTGACGTGGTTAAAACCCTCAAAGAGGGAAACAGTCCATGGCCTGAGCCAACACGGCCACTTCAGGAAATTTATTAATAAAAGAATGAAATTTTACATAAGCTTCTCTCATGAACAGTTAACCTACAAATGACCCTCCATGCTCTTTAAATAGAGATCATGGACCAATCGGGTGTTAAGCCACGGATCGAGTGTCGTTAATACTGAGGAGAGAATGAACCGTCGGATCACTACATATCGTGACCGTCGGATTGTAAGTTACAAAAGCACATAGTAAAGAAACACACTTTACCTAACTCTACACTAGACCAAGTTATACTTAACTATTTCCTATGTGTCGGAATATCCTAACATCCCCCCTTAAGGACAACTTGGGATAAGATTGAAGGATTTACAAATATGACGCAATAGGAGAAGGAAGGAGGCACTAGAACCTATCCCCCTTTAGTGATAACTTCCTGAAATCCAACCATAAATCGAAGTTTAGTAAACTTCACCTCTATGAGAGCCTTTGTAAAGATGTCTGCAACTTGATCATCTATTGAACAATATTGCACTTCAAGAACATGGTCATGAATGAGCTTTCTGATGAAGTGCATGTGCAGTTCAATGTGTTTGCTACGCTGATGTTAGACTGGATCTTTACATAGTTGAATGACACTTTGATTATCACACCAAAGTGTAGTCAGACGCTGCTGCTGAAAGCCAAACTCTGATAGGATCTGACAAAACCAAAAGGCTTCCTTACTAACTTCTATGGCACCACAATACTCTGCTTCTGCTGAAGAAAGAGAAATGGCACCTTGTTTCTTGCAAGCCCATGTAATAGGTCCTGAACCAAGAGTGAAAACATAACCTGTAGTAGACTTCCGATCATCAGGGTCACCAGCCCAATCAGAACCAATGAAACCAACCAATAGAGGAGCTTTGGCACTGTAATGAATTCCAAACTTAACTATACCTCGAACATAACGAAGTATTCTTTTAGCTGCTTTCCAATGACTTTCATGTGGGTTTTGCATAAATCGAGCAACAAGGCCAACAACAAAGGAAAGGTCAGGACGAGTATGGGTTAGATAAAAAAGTTTTCCTACAAGTTGACGGTCTAAGGTAGCATCAACATCAGGGGAATTACAAGTGACTGAAAGTTTGGCTCCAGAGTGAAAGGGAGAAGGAGCTTGCTTACAGTCTTCCATGTGAAAATGCCGTAGAAGATCACAGGCATACTTGGATTGGGAAAGGGAAATACCTTTCTTGGATTGCAAGACTTGAATACCAAGGAAATAATGCAAGTGTCCTAAGTCTTTCATTTCAAACTTCTTTTTAAGGCTGGACTTCACATGGTTGATAAGGTTGGGATCACTACTAGTGAGGATAAGATCATCAACATAAATAATAAGAATGATAAGAGACTTGTCCATTTTCTTGGTGTAGATAGTATTGTCAGAATGACACCTAGAAAAGCCAGATTCTAAAAAGAAAGCTATCCATTTTGGCATACCAAGCCCGAGGAGCTTGCTTGAGACCATAAAGGGATTTCTTAAGCCGACATACAAGACTGGAGTCTGTTTGTATAATGCCAATAGGTTGTTCCATATAGGTTTCTTCATGCAAGTCCCCATGCAAGAAGGCAGATTTAACATCCATCTGATGGACTTCCCATTTTAAAGAGGCAGCAAGGGAAAGAACAAGGCGGATAGAGTTCATTTTGGCAACAGGGGAGAAGGTTTCAGTGTAGTCAATGCCTTCAACCTGTGAAAAGCCCTTAGCAACAAGACGAGCTTTATGTTTATCAACTTTCCCATCTTGTCCATACTTGGTTCTGTAAACCCATTTACATCTAACAAGTTTTCGTCCCTTTTGTAGAGGAACAAGATCCCATGTATTGTTTGCCAATAATGAACGATATTCTTCATTCATAGTTGCGTCCCAATCTGGATGGCCTGAAGCTTCTGCAAAGGTGTCAGGATCATAGTTCGCTGAAGCTTGAGCCAGTAAAGAAGAGACTCTATCGAATTGAGAACGTGTACATCGCTGATTTGTAGGATCACTGGCAAGATCACCTGCTGCATCACGAGTAGCACAGACCCATTTTTGGAAGTTGAGGAGCTGAAGTAGGATCGCGAGAAGGTGGGGGAGGATTGTCATACTCGCTTTCATCATCTGAAGAAGAAATATTTTCAAAAGTAGAAGAGATAGAGAGAGGTGGAACATCTGCCGAACTAGGCTCGTAGGCCGATATACTTTCAACAAACTTTACATCTCTTCTAATGATAAAATTTTTGGACTTAAGTGGAATAAGTCTATATCCTTTGACATCTTCAGAATATCCAACAAAAATACATTTTTCACTCTTAGGTTCTAATGCTTTATTTTTTCATCTGGAATATGGGCCCATGCTTCACTTCCAAAAACACGAAAGTGACTTACATCTGGTTTAATGGAACTCCAAGCTTCTTCTGGAGTGATATTCTTTAGAACCTTATTAGGAGTGCGATTTATTATATAATTTGCACAATTAATTGCTTCGGCCCAAAAACTAAGACTGAGTCCTTTAGATTGCAGCATACAATTAGCCTTTTCCTTTAAGGTGCGATTTTTCCTTTCAGCTACACCATTTTGTTGTGGAGTGTATGGAACAGTGTGTTGCATTTGAATTCCATTTTCGGTGCAAAAGTTGATGAATGTGTTTTTAACATATTCTCCACCATTATCAGTTCTTAGCTTAAGAATTTGATGTCCAGATTGTTTTTTCAACAAAGGCTTTGAAGGCCAAAAATGTGTTAAATACTTCGCTCTTGAGTTTTAAGAAGTATACCCAAGTGCGTCTGGAGAAATCATCAATGAAAGTTAAGAAATACTTGCAGCCAGAGAATGAAGCAACAGGAAGTGGACCACATAAATCACTGTGCACAAGCTGTAAAGGGGCTGAGGCGTGCCAAGAGGCACGTTTTTCAAAACTGTCCCGATGATGTTTTCCGAGTACACATCCGGAACAAACACCATCTCTGCAAGATACCATTGGAAGACCTGTCACCATATTTTCTTTACATAGATTCTGAAGGGAGCGATAGTTTAAGTGACCAAATCGCTCATGCCAAAGTTTGCTCACTTCATCATTATGAGCAACAAATACTGAGGGAAGATTTAATTACCCAAAGTTGTGAAACTTATACAACCTTGTAGAATCATCAGCAATGCTAGTAGCTAAAATCTGTCTAGGATCCTTGAGGTCCTTAATTGCAACATCGTGAGGTGAAAATCCAACGATTTTACCTTCACTTGAATGAGTTATCTGATATACAGATAGAAGGTTGCAGGATAAGGTTGGGACACATAATACATCATTAAATTGACCATTGTCTATATGAACAGCTCCAGTCCCTACAACACTAAGAGATCTATCATCACAACCATATATATTTTTGGTGTTACAATCTTTTAAAGAAGAAAACATGGCTTTGTTTTTGGCCATGTGATAAGAAGCTCCAGAATCAATGAGCCACTCATGAGAATCAGAGGAAGAAGATACATTTAGTGCATAGCCAGACCAAGATGCTTGACAACCACATGCAGAAAGTGTCATTCCTGAAGATGACGTTGAAGTTGAAGAGTGATCCAAATGAATGTTATGCTTCTTCATTGCTGCTTCCAAGGCTTCCATCTTCTTAAAGCATTTGGATTCTAAGTGGCCAGCTCGATTACAAAAGTGGCAATGTCTATCGGTCTTTTTCCCTTTGTTTTTATTTTCCTTATCATTTTGTTGAAATGATTTTTCATTTTGAGACTGAAATTGCTTAGGACCCTTGTTTGGTTTAGGACCATTCCTTTTAGGATACAACTTCTTAGGATTCTTTGAATTTGGTTGCTACTGGGCGGCTAACTCTTTCTTAGAAGAGTTTCCAAGATTAAGAAGACCAAGGTGTAAGAGTTTTTCTTGTTCTCTTATTAAAGAATCATAAAAAGAAACAAAGGAAGGGGACTTGTAGTCTTGTCCTTGAGAAATGAAGGCTTCTCTTGTAGAATGGAAGTTGGAAACAAACACAAAGTAGGCTAGTCCCAACTTAGTAAGATTGGAGTAGAAAAGGTTACTGTCTTCTTTCTTAACCTTAACACCTTCCAAGAGAAGTCTAAGGGTCTTGAACTTGGACAAAAAGTCTTCAATGCAAGAAAATTATTCGGGTCCAATGTAAGCAACTAATTTTCAAGTTGATGGGCTCTAAGTTCATTTTTTATTCCAAAAACTTTAGTAATCTGTTTCAATGCTTCATCAAGAGTATCAAGTTTTGCAATATCGAATCTAAGATCTGGAGAAATAAACATCCCTATCAACCCACATGCTTGATCTTGCCTATTTTCCCATTTAGCTGCCTTATCTTCATCTTCTGGTTTGGTTTCTTGGCTTGTGACTATTCTGTAAAGACCTTTACTTCTAAGTAAATCCACAATGTAGGGCCACCATTGGAAGTAGTTGGTGCTATCATGAAAAACTTGGCATGGACTTTCCATTTTAACAGAAACTGAAGCTATATATGCTGAAACTAAGTGTTCCAATGGAAAGATCTTGAAAAATTAGGCTGGTTAAAAAAAAATGGCTCTGAAAACGGCTTCCGAATGAACAAGTTATGGCTTTTTGAAGAAAAGTTGATGAAGATGCCGACGAAGTGCGGGAATGTGTGGAAATGAAAAATCCACCCCCTTTCCAAACTTAATCTAATTAGCTCAACAAAAAAGGAGACTTGAACTCAAGACCTCTACTCTCATAAATTAGCTTTGGACCAAGTGAGCTAAACTAAAAGTTTGAGAGAGAGGGGGGGGGGTGTTTTTTTTAGTCACTAAAGCTTTGGGTTGCATGCTTGCTTGAGAAAGCTCTTTTTCCCTACAAAAAAAAAACACAAAACCCAACACGGACATACAAATGCAAACAAGCCTTACGGATTGACTTTAGCTTTACCCGGAAACTAAATATTTTCCTCAATGTCTCTGATTTTCCAAGATCACACTATGGCGCAACGCAAAAGAGCATACGCATGAGAAAAATCCTCCCTCTCTGTTTCTGATTTGCCCAGATCACATAGGGTCACAGGGCAAAGAGCATACGCAGAAATGAAAGGTATAGATTCGGTAATAAAAAAAAGAAGCTAAATAAACCGAAATAATAAACAGAGAGAAAATAACTAGAAACTGCAAATAAACACTATATACCTCTAGATCTTAAAAATGACGTAGCTAGGGCTACCAGAAACCTTTTTGCATGAAACGAAAGGGGTTCTTCACTGGAACAGATGCTCCTAACACAATAGAGCAGTCCTCTCAGCCCGAAAGTTGTCAGAAACAGTAGATATAGGAAATAGCAGTCAGATGCAGTTCTATCGGCTTCAGATTTGGATCACCAATGGACGTGGCACTCAAATAGCTTTGATACCATGTAAGAATTTACAGGGTAAGTTCCTCAGACAGAACACCAGAGGACACCGCTCACAAACAAACCACAGATCAATACACCAGTATTTTTTACGTGGTTAAAACCCTCAAAGAGGGAAACAGTTCACGGCCTGAGCCAACGCAGCCACTTCAGGCAATTTATTAATAAAAGAATAAAATTTTACATAAGCTTATCTCATGAACAGTTAACCTACAAATGACCCTCCATGCTCTTTAAATAGAGATCATGGACCAATTGGGTGTTAAGCCACGGATCAAGTGTCGGTAATACTGAGGAGAGAATGAACCGTCAGATCACTACATATCATGACCGTCGGATTGTAACTTACAAAAGTACATAGTAAAGAAACACAATTTACCTAACTCTACACTAGACCAAGTTATACTTATATATTTCCTATGTGTCAGAATATCCTAACACGAGTGATGTTTTTGGATAGAAGTTGGTTCCAGGTAATGTTTGGAACTTTTCAATCATGACAGTGTAAAGAAAATGGCTAATAGAATCACTCGACGTAGCTGTTCCTCAAAAGGGGTAAACAATCAAATGGAGGTGTACGATCAGCTAGAAAGAGTGGAGGTGACGGTAAGAACACGACCAAGGCTCAAAAGCTGATGATTATGAGATCGCAATGGTTATTTACCGAAGGATGGATTCATTTTTTATTGAGCTTAAACTCTGGGGAAACATTTGCTCATAGCTAGGTTTATTTTTTAATGAGCTTGAAATTCGTGTAAAACTGCTCGTGCCAGTCATATAATAAGGATGTCTCATTGATAGGTTCATTTTCTAGGGAGCTTGCCCCATTCGAAACTTTTCTTCAGAGCCTTTCGTTATGCAAGCTAGGAATGACCAACCTACGAGTTTAAAGGGTTAAGAACCTACAAACTAAGAAAATAAATGGTACCTTTTCACTTGCATGCAAAAAGGTTTGCATGCCCCCAGGTATAACGAAGTAGAGTTTCCAGGTCACCATACAGAATTTTTTGCATTAGCAATATTGTTCCACCCGCGTAGCAAACAAAACACTTCCTTGGCTCTGTCCATCGAAATGGACTAAGGTGATTCCAATTCCAATCACCTAACCTTTGACGAGGGAATCCTATTCCAATCTGATCCATTTTCCTAAACAGACAGGATAGTTAGACTAGTCATATTCCTATGCGGAAACCTACCTTATAACTGGGGTTTTCCTGCCGAAGTAAACTAGGGGCATGCCTCCTAGGCTTAGTCACATTCACCAAATCACTTGCGTTCATTAGGTGGATTGACTGGAGATTGATGATACATTCCTTGTGCAAAAAGACCAGTTAGGGATGGCACTTGACTATTAGCTATGTGTGAACCAGGGAATGAAAGCTAGTCAACGAGCTGGACCTTTATGCCTTCATGCGGAAAACACATCACTCAAAAGAGTGAGGAAACAATAGCTCCCATGCTATAAATGTAGTCATGCCAAAGGATTACATTGTAATATAAAGGTCCTTGGACTACCATTATGTTCAGGTAGATGGTTTTCCTTCTCAAAGTTATAGGTAAACTTGGAAGGATCCCTAACGGTCGACTAGTTCCTTTGTTGAAGCCTGTCAGATTTCGAATCTCAAGCAGAAACGATGGCCAACCAAGCGCTTTCCAAGCAGTTGAGGAAAGGATACTCGTAGAAGCCCATTCATCTATAATAGTACCAACCATGACCATTCTGTAAGCTTGCACTATGATTCAGAATGGTACGTTAGATGGTAGATGGGGTCTGCCTAATAGATTCCAATTGAAGGAAACGACTAGGTCGCTTGGAGGAGGGACCAAATAAACGGCCAGGTAAATCTCTGACGAACTTCCTTCCTGCGGTAAAGGAACGGGTAGATTTCCCCCATGTTTATTGGGTTCTGTGATGAAGAAAAGAATTTGAATAGTGTCGTTCTCATTCTCTTTGGTGACTGTATCATCTGAAAGTAGACCTTCTGAAGACAAGACTGGGTCGACTGGCATTTTGACCTGTTGACTTTGATCCTGTGTAGACTCAGAGGATTTATCTTTAATGATAGATTCTTCGACCAACCACAAAGGTGTGTCACTCAAATTTTCAACTAGTGATGGACTCGGCAAGAGTTTCTTGTATCCAGGAGGAAGCCGTAGCGGTTAAGCAGGATGGTTATCCAAGACTTTTTTAGCTTCATCTAGGAAGAGACAACAGTGGATGGCATTATCACCTTCACACAGTCTACAAGGAATTTTAGATCTTCCTTTTTGTCTATTGACTTCATTCTCACTAGTTGACGGTGTACTTTCAACATGATTGTTAGAGGTTGAGGATACCGGATTTTGCAAGCAAGGAGACCAGTCCCTTAAGATCCGTGGAATGCAAGGACAATCTCGATGATAGTGGTCTCCCTTGCAAATGACACATGGAAATTTAGCTTTGGATGGTGTAGTTTGTGGATTTTCACCAGACGATGCATGGTTGCCCCCTTTTGCCGTTGGCTTCTTATTATTCTTCTTCTTCTCCTTCCTTTTCTTCTTCTTCTCAGTTACATGGTTTTTAGTTTTACTAGCTTCACCAAGCAAAGACGAAGAAGGAGAGGGAGAAACAAATGAAGTAGAAGTTTGGGGGGTAACTCTAGTATCATTTGGCTATTTATTTGATTGCTCGGGAATCATGGTGCTTTGAATGGCAGAGGTCAAGGAGAGCCATACTGGCAGGCCAATTGTCAGTCCTGGAAGGGATAATGTGGCCATATGAGGTGCACCAACATCTCCCTAAGAGGAGAAGGGACTAGGATTCCCCCCAAGGGGAAATCCTTGGTTGGTGGACTCCATTTTCTCAACCTAAGACCAACGAGGGAATAGCGATGTTATTCCGATTAAAATAAATTTTATGATGCTTTGACACAACTTGCTTTTTCAATTTTTAAGAGTCGAGAAAAAGCTAAAGATGACTCTAGTTGCCTTCGATTTTTAATGAGCTTAAAATGACAAGTGCTTAGATGGACCTTTTCTTTTAAGGAGTCTGAAAAGGAATGAAAGTGACTACTTTGGAAATCTAGACAGAGAAATTACCAAACCAATCGCAAAATTGCAGAATACTTTTTAAGGTATAGCAGTCAATCTTCCCGAATGTTGTGTTCAGTGCATTGTGATCAATAGGGTGGCAGACACGACTTCCTAAGGATACAGGATATAGACTATTGTGGTCTCCCAATATATACTCGATGATACGTGGGAGCACAAGTCCGTACTGGCACTTGTCTTCTCAAAGAGGAGGAATAACACAACCTATGATGAAAGCGATAGTTATCAGGCTTTACGACGCCAGAATATGTCTCTAGCCTAGACTTCTACATGTTGTGCGTTAGGTTCCAAAGCGTTTTTATGTTCATTGAAATTTATTTTACAGTTGATCTTTCTTAAGTAGTTTTCCTTTGAGGTTCACTGCGTGATGTAGATATACAATTCCTAAATATGCAATCTAAGATGATAAACAATCGTTTATTTTTTTTTTGTAATGAAAATCCTAGCTACTAACGAAAGAGAAGCAAGATTCTTTCAACATAGAGTAGAGAGCACACACTAAGATGCACTGTCCTAAATCAATCTCCACAAGAAGTCTAAATGCAAATGCACATGCATGTATTTATTTTTTGTTTTATTAATGTGTGAATGACAAAAAGAATGCTAAGTATAGATCTGAACTATTTTTCTTTCAAAGTGACAATACTAACAATTTTCTTTAAAAAAAAACGAAAGGAATACTAAGACGACACTTTGTGATTGTGAATTGAAAACTGCTTTCGACAATTGAAATACTATTAATTCAAATCAAATACAAGGGCAAAAGTGTAATCGACTATCAAAAGAGGAGGATTCTTTTCTCTGACTGAAAACGACACTTGCGACACTTTCAAATCAAAAGACGACAGCTCGATTAAGCTACTATTTGTGAAGGAGAACTATAAATGGTTAAAACTACATAAGAACATTCACAATTATTTATATAATGGAGGCTGAATAATACAAAGGAAGGGAATTTCAACAGTGGTATATTGATCGCAGACAACAAAACGATTGAATAAAGCTGAAGACAATGAAGAGAAAACCAAAATCTGGAGGTAGAAACAGTCTTACCTAATCATTTCACCTGTAACATAGGGAAAAATGGATGCATATCACCTGCAGCACATGGGAGGTGCGATGCATTCAGACTGCCAATGAGAGACAGTGCGATGGTCAAGGGACGAGACTGGGTTTGGTTTTTTGCTCACAGTTTACATCTTAGTTCAAGGATTTACGTTGAGATAATGATAGGCAGTAAACACAAAGCATAGGGGTTGATCTAATAAGGTTACTTGAGCTACCACCAGGGCACTTAGGATGTTTGCAAGTCAGATGTTCAGTTCATAAACTAACCCGGAGATTGACTGAAGCAACGTTGATCTACTTTGCAGTTACATAGCAAAAGCAGTTTGAAGGCTAGTTGGCTTAACTTTAGGCTCCGTCTGTAGTTTATAAAGCAAACAAGAAAATAAGCTATTCGCTCCCTAGTGGAGTCACCATGTCGTTATCAGGAATACTAGTGTCCATTCAGAATTCCTAGTCCCACTAAGATGGGTAGCTATCTTAGAAACAAAAAAACTAAAGTCACTTGTGTTTTCCTTTATGAGAGATAGATGAGAGAGAAGAAGAGAATACCAACCTCAGACTTTCGCTTGGCTCCTTGCTTGTTTCCACTCCCCTTTGACAGATCTTTGCCACTCCTTCCTCACTTGTTCCGCTTCAAAGAACACCTGTAGGGTCAAAGCAGCATAATACCATCAAAGCATAGAGATTTATAACCTTAGATTTTAGGCTTCTGTGGAAGTTTTTTTGAAGTGGTATGATTCGGATTGTCCATAGTCTTCTGTTCATTGAGTCGACGTTTCAAACCCCAAAGGGGGTCCATCATCATTCATTTTCTATCTTTCAAATTTGTCCTGATGATGTACCCCCTTTGGGGTTTGAAACGTTGACTCAATGAACAAAAGACTGTGGACAATCCGGATCATACCACTTCAGATTTATAACCATAAACAGTATAGGATCATATATATATTAACCATGCAAATGCATATATCAATACAATCAGAGATATACAAGAATATGGAGGAAAACTCAAATAGCTTTATTGATAGAAGTAGTAGAAGAGAGGATTACAACCCATTGATCTGACCCAGTGCCATCCTCCCAGCATGAAAGCCCTTCTTCATGTCATGAAAAGCTAGATCATCCAACAATATGATGTTCCACAGAGAAACCAACATCACTTCCTTGCAAGATACAAAATTCCAGCCTCTGGATCTCTAGAATGAGGGATCCATATATAGATGTTTGTAAGTGGGTGAGTCAGCTTCTGAGTTTTTTATTAGTGTCATTTCTCTGATAGTTCTTGGTTCCACTTGGAGATTTGATTATCTCTTACTCATCCTTGGGCGAATTCAGAGAGGCAAGTGTCACAGGAGAAGTTTCTGGAAGATTCCATGATCATCCAACTTGCAAACTGTCTCTGCCATTTGTCTACTCTCACCCATCGCACCCTATAGAAGGGATTTCAGTATGCATCGCACCCCCCGTGTGCATTAGGTGAGATGCATCGCATCCTGAACATGGAGCAGGTCAGATGGTCTAGTTTTGACAAGCCTGAGTAGTTTTTCAGGGAGAACTTCCAGGAGATGATGTAATCAACTAACCTTGTTTCTTTAGGGTATGAAAAAACACTTTTAGGGGCTTAGAAGCCCTTGGTTTATGGAAATATGAGATTAAGGTTGCAGTGCCCAAATATGTCTATAACAAGCATATCTTTTCTTTGGGATTCATGGCTGAAGGTTTTATTCTGCTAAGAGATTTTTTTTAGTAGCTATAACAATTCTCAGGATTTGATAAGTGCAAAAATTCTCAGCATTTCATAAGTTCCACACTTACAAGTTTGTAATCACTTTGCGCTAACTTTGTGGTTAAATATGCTCATAATCAATAATATAATAATTTGGACATTTTGTGTGAACATGATGAGATAGCATTTCAAGTAATGACACAATAGTATAAATTATTTTTGGATCTCTACAAAATCTATAAAGTCCTTGTGTACATGACATCTGAACTATTTTGTGTCATTTGTAATTTCATAGTTGAAATTCAATTTTATTTTGGTATTTGTAAAGCATATTAGGCATATTCATGGCTTTGTCCCTCGTATATATGTTTTAATTGATCCACCAAACCATTTTCAACATTTTTTATATATGTTTTAATTGATCCACCAAACCATTTTCAACAATTTTTGGTTTACTGGATTAAGTGAGTTAATTCACACATTCACTTCATTTTGAACCAATGTCTTGATTAGATTTCATTAATTATAGGGATTCTACTAGGCTTCGATAATTTTGTTTTTATTGGTAGTTTGAAATGTGAGCAAGGTCACTAAAGTGAGCTTTTATCCTCCTTAGCTTTATTTTGTTAGTAAATCTGTAATTGCTTTGAACTATGATGCATTTGATATTAGGGATTCTACTGGGCTTCGATAATTTAGTTTTTATTGGTAGTTTGAAATGTGGGCAAGGTT
Organism: Pinus taeda; assembly: GCA_000404065.3. Taxonomy (NCBI): domain Eukaryota; kingdom Viridiplantae; phylum Streptophyta; class Pinopsida; order Pinales; family Pinaceae; genus Pinus; species Pinus taeda. The sequence continues at coordinate 124,419 of APFE031363720.1, forward strand.
ACTAAAGTGACCTTTTATCCTCCTTAGCTTTATTTTGTTAGTAAATCTGTAATTGCCTTGAACTATGATGCATTTGATATTAGGTAAATCAATTTTTCAATCAATTTTCACCACAATTTACATGAACAATGAAGAATTATAAAGTTTAGTTTCTTTTACTTTCTCACTATCTTATATTTTTATATAACAACTATAATTTACTCCAATTTCCCTATATTTAAACTAAACTGCCTATCACTAATTAAAATTATATAGTTGCATTACAGTTTCACCTTTTAGCAATCCAAATTCCAATTTCTCTATATTTAAACTAAAAAACAGCTACTCGCTACTATATAATACTTGTTATTTTTAATTCCATAAAATATTCCATGTCTATATAATAATAATGAAAAAATTGAGTTTCCACGGGAAAATTATTCACCATATTACCAATTCATCTCTATCATATCAATTCATCATGCTAAAAATCCATAAACAATGAAATTATCTAACTGCGAACGTCTTCAACTGTTGTGACTTTGCAAGCGTACGAATATCCTGTCCTTAGGTTAACAACTCTACCACAAGTAAAGCTGGCAACGATTCTTCCACAAATGTGTACTAAAAAGGGTCAAAATTTAAAATAGCCTTAGCTATTCAACCCAGTCAGTGATTCAACCAGAGGGCGAGTACAGGCTCAAATTTCAATAATATATCCATTGTTTATGGTATCAGGATGGGTGGGTCATGGTACCAGGGTCGGTGGGTGGTAGTTGTGCTAGCTGTTACACCATCTCCATTTTCAATGTAATGCGTTTATCATCTTCGAGTTGGAGTGAGTGAAAACCTTACGTATCGAATCTATTGAGTGGGTCAAGACAAACGTCAAAGGTGGAGTTCTATCATATCTGACAAATTACCGGGGAAGAATTATTTAAGTCATTTTTAATATTAGGTAATTACATTTCTCATAACTGCAGTCGAGGTTTAGTCGAGAATATCTCTTGAACATTGGGATTTTCAGATTTTTTTCTAATTGGATTTTTCCAACGTCATTTATATAACAACAATGAATTACTTCTTCCCAAAATATATACCATTTTAATAATTAAAAAACATCATTATTTTAATGAAAATATAAGTTTAATTTTTTATTTATATAATGTTTTTTTTCAGCATGAAAAAAGCTATAGAGTTATATTATATTCATTCAAAACAGAAATGTACAGCAATGTTAATATGGGCCATCTGATCTGATAAGAGAAGAATGGCTCAAAATTTCAAGGAGAAAGGATATATGTCTCTTTGTCAGATCTGTTACATAGAGGCCATGAGGAAAATATTGCATAATGGATATATCTTCATAAAGAATTCCAAAAATCATTCCCATGAACCAATGTTATGTATGAAGAAACAACAATATTATGAGACAAAAGATGGGGAGTTATTAAACAAAAATATTTTAATAAAATGTTAATTAAATGAGAGATTAGTCAATTACTACTTCTTCTCATAGAAATAGTTTTAGATGAATAACTTATTTAACAGAGTTCAATCCCAAAAAATAATATCTAACAAATGAAAATAATTATAATTTTTTTTAATGAAATTAAATTGAGTAATTTTATTAAAAATGATTTAAATTCTAGAAGATAATGATTTCTAGTTTATATTATTTAGATTGAGATTATTTAATATATATATAATAGCTTAATAATTTAAACCCTAATAATATTTTATAAAAACAACACTCAACCTCACTTTAAAAAAATCACAATATATCAAAACTTCATAATAAACCCTGATAATGAATAATAAATATGATCAATAGCATTTAGTAACTAATTTATAATATCTTTACTCACTAAAAAAATAAAAAATAAAATTATTTTTCCATACTTCTATGGTAAAGACAAAAATATAGCATCAAGTTAAACATTCCATCAAAATTATTGTTGTGTTAGTTGGAAAGTACCCATTAGAATATACATCGTACATCCCAATCAGATAAACTAACTGAATCACTTGGTCACAAAATCCCAATAAACGAGAAATATGTTTAGTTTCAACAAAATCTAGAAGCATTTTAGAAATTTCTCCCATAACTTGCGGTGAGGGTCTGATTGGAGGAATGGAAATGTGGTCAGTCTGAACGAAAACAAAAAGCTTTTTCTACTTTTATCCAGAAACTTGCTAACTGGATCTGATCGGAAAGGGTGGAAGTGTGGTCAGCCTAAAAGATATCGACAAAGGTTTAATAATATTTTCCAATAAAGCCGTATGGTTTGGATTGAGTGGTTTATGGGGATCCACCAATGCCAATGCAATGATGGAAGTGTGCAAAGGATATTTTTATGCGTTTACTTTTGCGACACAATGTCATTGAAATTGTGAAATATTGTTTGTTTTTATTTAAAATGTATTTTTAGATATTTAAATAAATTTTAATGGTTTAAAAATGTTAAAAGAAGTTTTATAATGATTAAAGACCATTTATTTCAGTTTAAGATGCATGAAGTTTGCTGTTTTTTATTTTTATTTTTTTAATTGTCATATTGATTTTCAAGGAAATATGTTTAGCATATGCTTAGTTTTAATGTTTATGTTGTTGTAGTGTATTCAAGAGTGAGTTATTTTTAGTGTGATTTTTTGGAAGTTTTCCCAGTGGATTTTTTGATCTAATTTCTCTAAAATCCCACAAGAATTTATTGAAATCACAAGTTTGATAGGTAACCCCTGCACAATGGAAGTGTCATAGGGTTTTTGAGGGTCCTGAATCCATATATACAGTAAAAAGGCCAGTTTAAATAACACAACTCAAGGTTTCACCTCAATTTTTTCACACAAATCAATATTTCACCTCAATTTTGTCAGCCTGAGCACCGGAAGTCCAAAAGGTCACACCAAAGACAACTCCATTAAAGAGTTTATTAAATTGCATTGAGTTTTAATAAATTTAAAAAATTAGATTCATGCTATGTGGCTCCTCATCCACCAATTTCCTAGAGATTATTCCAATTCTAATAAACTCCTCAAAGATAAGCTTCTCATTATTATTTATAACATTCATTTATATAAGCAAATTTTATTTAGTAAAATAGTCTATTATTTTTTATTCGTGTCAGTCACCCACTTTCCTAGGGATTTGAAGTTATTCTAATTTTAATAAATTCCTGCATGATAAATTTTTCATTATTAATTATAACATTTATTGATAATTCATTTTTTCCTAAATTAAAATTGACTAATAATTTTTTATACATGATTAATCACATAAATATGTACATGAGTAAAACAATCCATGTTGCAATAATTTATCTCATTATATTTATAAAACCTTAAACTATTTAAAACACATTAATATTATTTTTAACATGGTTGAACGTAACTAGACTAATACTAAACTAGGTGGATAGTACTAGACTACTCTTTTGGAAAACAACACATTGGATTGGATTGTATTTGATGGGAATCTTGCACATAATGTGGGGTCTCTTGTGAGCCGTTAACTGCCAAACATCTAGATATCGTGGACAAGTTTTGGAATACCATGACGTAATGTATATTTGAAAATTTTAGTACCTGACGTAATGTACCTAACCCTTTCCATTGACTCTTGAGGCCCAAACTTCGAAGGCACAAGCACAGCTGATATAAACCAGACTCTGTTGTTGTATTCATTGTCGTGTTTCAATCAGATAAATCCTTGCAGAGATGGCTGCCTCCTCAAAAGTTGATCAGAATAATCGAGAGAGAGAAGAGAATTCGAAGGGTGAACTGATTCTGCCAGATGCGAAGAGAAGCAATACCGGAAGGCTGGTGCATGATGGTGATCTCATAGATTTTGTTGCGAAGATCGATAATGTGGATGCTAATAACAGCATTCCCGAAGCAACCCAGTCAGTGATTCAACCAGAGGGCGAGTACAGGCTCAACGGTTTTATAAAGTGTTTGGCAGATGAAATTGGTTTGAAAGCCCAAACAGATTATAAAGGAAAGCCCACCGATGAAAAGGCCAGTACTGATCAGATGGGTTTAAATAGGCAAGGCGAATTAACTGCAGAAGGGAATTTTGAAGCGACCTTGGTGACGTCTGCTATTGAAGACTTCACTTTTTACGGCAATGGTGGTGAATACTTTGATTTCTTCGCAGAACATTTTTGTCCCTATGAATTTGGATTCATCATTCAGAGCTCCATCGACCCAGAGTCAGGACCCGATATTATATATTCGGACCTCACGCATGCATATGCTGAGCCCGTGGAGCTCTCCTATGGATCTCTGTGGGAAGATGATATTTGGCAGTTGAATGAACAGCCGATCATTCAAAATGATTCTCAATCACTACAACAAGTAGAATTTGGAGCTGGTGGAGCCCACTTTCATGACGATTGGAACCAGACCCTCCAACTTGAGAGTAATAATGAGAAAGGATTGTAAGAATCCTTCATTGTTGGGTTTGCAAGAAAAACATAGTCAGAACCAAGAATATAACTTCAGTCCCAAGCTATTTATTGTGAACTGCAGTAACTTTGGAGCCGTGTGTAACTTGCCACTAAAAGGTTGTGGATTAAAAGACGAATGCAGGCGCGAAACATTCGTTTTCCTTGAATCTTTAGTTTCGTGTTGTCTAATAGTATCTATATTTTCACAAATTGTTCGGGCGATTTTGTATACATTTTAAGAAAATGTTGTGGATAATGTTTTAACCTCTCCCCCCACTTTTTTTTTTTTTTTTTCAATCCGTGGTGAAACCGGTTGTTGATCGACTAAGTCTGACTTATTTCCACAATATGCTGTCATAACCCTGTCGATTTCGATCATTTCGGACTTCTAATCAGTTGGTAGATGTGTTATGAAATATTAGGGATTCTCCTTATGAGTCTGATAACACTCTCAGTATACAATAAAGCAACCTTTTCAAAATGGAGTGGCCTAAACAGGTGGATACTGTCAAAAATGCCTGGAATTTGGGTAAAAAAATTCAAAAAATCATTTTGTAGAGGTAGGTTTTGAATCTGTTTTCGAGGGTTGAAATGGATTCAGCACCATCAAAAAAGTCTAAGACACCTAAAATTTTGAAGTTTAATAACTATAACTTGGATTTACAAAAATCCTCACCAAATTTTCTCAAAATATAACTAAAATTTCCATAACTTTCAAAACAAATCTTCACTGACTTAAACCAAGCGTTTATTGTTACAGAAATACTTATTATTACAGTTGCTGGCTGACCTACCATAATAATCGATATTTTGTAATTGTTTTAACGCGTTTTGATTTCGAATATGATAGGGTTCCAATACAAGTTTGGAGGTTATATCGATTCTCTATCATACTTGTCCGAGCATACTCACGATTCTATCATCACAAAATATGCTATGGTTGCTGGCTGACCTGCCATAATAATCGATATTTTGTAATTGTTTTAACGCGTTTTGATTTCGAATATGATAGGGTTCCAATACAAGTTTGGAGGTTATATCGATTCTTTATCATACTTGCCCGAGCATACTCACGATTCTATCATCACAAAATATGCTATAGCTAGTTGTTGTTCTTAATTATTCGGCATACTGCCTGCGACAGAAATAGAGATTAAATTTTCTTAACAAAATTAGTCTCTTCTTATGATTACAAAATTTAGTACTCATGGCTAGGGTTATTTAGATTGCAGTTTTTAAAAATATTTTGGAAAATATTTTAGAATTTAATAAACCAGCTCAAACAAATCATCTTGTTTCTTTCTAAAAATCTGTAACTCAATTAAATTTAACTGTTCGAGTAACTCTTACTTGACATATAAGAAATAAAAAAAGTTAGGGACAAACCTATATGGATTACATGGAGCAAAATAATTTAAATAATTAAATTTGACATAACTATTATAGTTATATATGTGACTATTTGTAATCAAAATTTACTATAACTACTAAGAAAGTTAAGGATGAACATTTATGAAATTGGTTGGGGGTTGGAATAAAATAGTTAGGTTTGACATAGCCATTATGGTTACTTATGTATACAGGACAATTTGTATTTAAAATGTAACATAGAAGACTGTTATGCAATTTGGAATTATATTTCATTTTTGAATGCATAAACTAATTCAGTATCTTGAAAATTTCATTGACCAGTTAGATTGTGCACAGTACATAGCTTAAGTTTACAACTCTAAAAATCTTCATAAATCATAAATAAAATTAATCAAAAAACATACTTGAAAATGAGTCAAAATATACAATAAAAAGAAACTCCAAATATTTTAATCATGGGGTTTTTTTATCTATTTTTTCATTTTTAAACCATATATTATATATACATAGTTGTGATTGACACATCTTACTTAATATAAGCATTGAAATATTTTATTTAGGAGCCTTGTCCACCTTAATTATTTTGTTGTTATTACTCTATTTTAAATAGATTTCAATATTACCTAATTTATATATTGAAATAATTTACTATAACAATATTGTATTTTATTATTATTATTAATAATATTTTTAATAGTGACATATTAATTTTATAATAATATACAAATAAATTGAATATCTTTGTGTTATCACTCTTATCACAAAGTAACTAGATTATTATATTTCAATTACTTTTTTTCTTAAACATTAAAATATTTTATATTCTTTAAAAACATTAAAATCTCTCTCTCTCTCTCTCTCTCTCTCTCTCTCTCTCTCTCTCTCTCTCTATATATATATATATATATATATATATAAACAATTTAGGTAAGTTTTTATATTGAATTATTTTCAAGAAGTATAATAACTATGTTTCACTAAAAAGTGAAAATATAAGTTTTTTTTTTTTTTATTTTTTTAAATTACTTTATATTTTTCTAAAATTAAATCACTTTACAGGTTTATTGAAATATTTTATTTATAGTAAAGAGTAAGAGTGAAATATTTTTACCACATCTACTTCTTCTTCTATTATAATACTTTTAATTAAAACTATCTAAACATGTATATTTATTATTATTATTATTATTATAGTCTACATATATTATTGTGGTGGAATAAATATTCAATTTTGTGAATATGAACGATTACACTAAGAGGCAAACTTTAGGTTGTAATAAATAAATTCATTTTCATGTTAAAGCCATTGCAATGGTGTAGATATATATTTTTGGTGTGAAAAACATTAGATTGACATGCATATTGAAGTTAGAGGACAAATATTCCCTTTATAGAGTAGACAAGATGGTTTAGGAAATAGACAATAAAAAAGACAACAAAGAAACCAAATCATAGCAATAACTATGAATTAAACCAACTAAGCAACCTACAATTACAACTTGTCACAGAACCACTCATTAAGCAAATAACTTACAACTCTATAACAGTCGATTTCCACATTACTCTAACATCCTCCCTTAATGGAAAAATGATTTTTTCACAATGCCTAATTGTTGTCTACATATTTCAAAGTTTTATTTATAAGATGCTTGGAAAATATGTCAGTTACATGCTCATTTGTATTATAATAGACTAAGTCAATCTCCTTTGAGTGTATCTTTTCCTTCACAAAATGGTGTCATACTTCAACATGTTTTGTTCTAGTATGATAAATTGGATTATTTGCCAACTTAATGGAACTCTAGTCATCATAGTTGATATTTGTTTACCCTCTTTGGTTTTCTCAAACATCTTCAAGAATCCTCCTTAACCAAACAACTTCACAAGTTGCACTGGTCAAGGCTTTATATTCAACTTTTGTGGATGACAGAGAAATAATTGGATTTTTATTGTTATTCCATGATATGATCCTTGATCACATATTAAATGCCTATCTAGAGGTTGATTTTCTATCATCAAGATTTCTAGCCCAATATGAATCAGAATAATTTTCCAACCAAATATCAAATTAATAGGTAATACTAAAATTGTTTGTTCCTTTCAGATATAGAAGGACTTTATTTGCTGCTTTCCAGTTTCTTTCACAAGGCTGAGCCATGAGTTGACTAAGGATGTTGACATAATATGCTATATGTATCCTAGTAGTGGTGAGGTAGTTCATACTTCCCACTAGTTGATGGTATAATGTTCCATCCACCTCTTTAGCCCCATTATCTCTGTACAATTTAGCATTATGTTCTAAAGGAGTAGATATTGCCTTGCACTCAATCATATTGAACCATATCAGGATTTCCTTTGTATATTTGTTTTGTGTTGTGAGATTCCCTACAAACTTCAAGGACTTTGCAATAATATAATTCACAAAGATCCTTCACCTCAAATACCTATGACAACTAACTTTTAATTTCTTTAATCAACTTGGATTTATTTCCTATTATGATAAGATCATCAACATATAAACATATCAAAGAAATATCTAATTCTCCATGTTTCGTGATGTATAGGTTAGGATCACATTTTCTTCTCAAAAAACCTTTATCATAAAAGGAAGAATAAATTTTCACATACCAAGATCTCGGTGCTTTTTTTGAATTATATACAACTTTCTTTAACCTGCAAACAAGATGCTCTTGTCCCTTCTTTACAAACCCTCAAGGATGAACCCAATAACCTTTTTATTTTAACTCACATTAAAAAAAATAAGCTTTGACATGTAACTGATGCATTCTCCAATTACGTTTTGTAGCTAATATAACCATGATTCTAATTGTGTTCAACTTAGCTACAGGTGAAAATGTATATTGATAATCAAATACCTATTTTTGTGAATAACATTTTGCAACCAATGTAGTTTATATTTATCAATATGGCCATTAACATTAAACTTGGATTCGTATAACCATTTGCATTCCACAGGAGCTTTATTTTTCACTAATTTTGTTAATTCCCAAGTGTCATTCTTCATTATAGAGCTATATTGTTAATTCATTGCATCTCTCCATTCTTTATCTTCTTTATTTTCTTCATAAATTGAAGGTTCTACAACATTCATTACATGAGACATCAATGCATGGTATTTATACCTTATAGGTGCCTGAATTTGATGTGATGTCCTTGGATTTTTACTTCTTTCATATTTCTTTCATCTTTGTGGACTCTCTTCATGTCTTCTTGGAATGTAATTAATGATTTATGCTTCTTTCTTTGAATAGGTACCTCTTCAAATTGTTTTTTTGGTTCATATTCAACACTTGTATCTATTTAGACATAATCATCAGTATCATGCCATAAACCAATATTATTCATTTTATAACCATTAGATGTCAGGAAAAAATACTGAGTTGCGTGGGCGGGCTGGGGGGAGTATATAAATATATTTAAAATCACTTTAACTTTTCATTTCATATTTTGATATTTTTATTCTACTATCATTCATGAAACCTATGTATGTACATGACTATGATAAATGCAAACCGCATATATCCAAATAACTAAGTTTTATATGTTTCATCATATGTTCATCTTCCACCAGTACCTCATTATGTCATTATCCATTAATTAAATAGTTATCATGAACAATAAGAGCATAATAAACCATCACACATAAGCAACACATGAGAACACCAAGATTTTTAGGTGGAAATCCAATGTGGGAGGAAACCACCATTTTCATCATTTTTATCTTCTTTCTTATTATATAAAGAAAATGTTTTTACAATATTGTGCTGGCATGAGATCTTACCACCACACAAGCACCCACTTGCAGGAGGCTACAACCTACACCCATTTTCTAACACCCACTGGAATGGAGCTCTGACCCCGTTGTTATAGCATCATTTAGCACTCCAATAGTTTTGATTCTCTATTATGACCCTGGGCAGTCGTTTCCCTTACATAATTGATTATTCATTAAAAGGCAATATTTAGATTTTCATACGTGACTCTACCCTTTAAAAAATGCATGCACACGCAGGTACCATAATAGACAAGTAGTGCATATGAATTAAAATATGAAAAAATAAAATAATTTCCTATTTTTCGGTGGGTTTACGGGTTTCAATGAAATCCCACCTACAGGAGCTCGTGGCCTAACTGAATCAATTGATTTCTAGTGGTATTTATACACTTCATGGGAAGGCCTAATAATATCAAGGAGATAATATATCAACATTAGAGTCTTCTGGGTCCATAGATCAAGTTATGTATGAGGAGTATTCAGTCTACAAATTTATGAAACGTGGTCCCCAAATGATATTAAGAGTTGGAGCCTTCAATGAGGAAGTCGAAGCTTCTTACCAACAGTGGCTGGTGATTTGATCAGGGGGATGGAGCTCCCTTCCAGTAGAAGATGGAGAACGAGTGAAGCTTATAGTATTCTATAGGCTGACAGCTAGGTAGTAGTAAACATATTAGCTAGTACAAAAGCTAGGGTGTTGTAGCTCCCTTCTAGTAGAAGATGGAGAATGAGACAAGGTTGTAGCCTTCTATAGGTGTGTCACTCCGTACTGGTATGTGTATGCACCAATACAATATTGTAAAAAAATTATTCTTTATACTAAAAGAAGATAGAGACAACTACAGTAGGTGGTTTTTCTCCTGCATTAGGTTTCCACATTGTTGCTTATGTGTGATGGTTTATTCTATTATTACTGCACATGGTTACTGTTTAATGTTTAATAAAGTATTGATGCACTGGTTAAACATCAACATATGATGAATTAACTGAATCATAAGTTCATTAGATATACACTAGTTTCCTTAAGAATAGTTGTGTGCACACGCGAGTTCCCTTCACTGAAGTAGCGTATATAAATATTATTATCGAAATGAAAAATTTAATGATTTGTAAATACTGATTCAACCCCCCCCCCCCAGTATTATTTCCAAAAATTCGTATCAGAGCTGGTCCTTTGGTAGAAGCTTGATCACTTGAAGGAGATCTGTAGTAACAATGGGAAAGAAGCAAAAGAAGAAAGCACCTGAAAAGAGGAAGACGTCTCAAAGGAACTGTGATAGTGGGAAAGACAATTGGCCATTTTGTGGAAGAAACTCCTTAGATTCAAAATCACCTCATAATGAAGATGAGCAACATAAAGAGTTATTAGGTACGAATTTGTTGTCATCTAGTGATACATTTCTCTGTTCATTTGAAGGTAATGAATGTGACAGTGAAACAACTAAATTTTCTCTTATGGATGAAAGAGAAATAAATCAAATAGAGGCAAAATTTAGAAAGCTCACATACACAATTAGAGATAAAAAAAGATTTAATCGATAAAGCAGAATGTTCCTACAAGGAAGAAGTTGCCAGACTAAAATCTTAGTTGGAGGAAGGAAACCAAGTAAGGAAGCAATACAAAGAAAAGGAGGGTCAATGTCAAAGGCTACAGGGTGAAGTGACATCATTGAGAAATGAAGTGAATGAAAAGGGCACAACATCCAAGAAACTTATAGAAAGAACCAACTATTATGAAGGTCTTCAAGATGTGGTCGTTTCTCTAAAAGAAGATCTCAAAAGTTCAAATAAGCAGAATGAAGAACTACTCCAAGCATTTGAAGAAAAAGAAAATGAAGTTCTCAAATTAAGGCAACTAGTGGAAGAAGGAAGAAAAGCTAAAGAAACCATGAAGAAGTAGTATATAGAAAAGGAAGGTAAACATGGGGTTGAGGTAAACATCCTAAAAGGTAAATCAGAAGAAAGGGATTAAATTTCAATATTTCAAGATAATACTAAGATTTGGATGATATTCTTAGTAGTAAAAGGTCTCCTGCCATTAAAACTAGTCTTGGTTTTCATGAAACTATTAAAGGTGAATCTAGCTCACAATTTGAACCAAGGAACTCTAGTGCAAAATTTGAAATGCTCAAAAAGGATATAAGAGGTCAACCCCATCAATAACCAAGGAAAGAAAGTCTTCAAAGAAAACCATTTACTCCTAACTATGGAAGTGTTAATCAATTCTTTCCTTTGATAAATAACTCTGGATGCTTTATATGCCATAATTTTGAAGATGTTGCAGCCAGATGCAGAAGTAGAATGGTTCAATATATAATAGTCACACAGAAAGATCATCAACTTCTAGGTACTTTAAGGGATATTGTTTCTTGCAATATGTTTGGTCATAAAGTCATTGACTGCTATAGAAGGAATATGAAACATATAAGATGTTATTCTTGTAACAAGTTTGGGCATATAAAAAAAAATGCAGGAGAAAATTTTTGGCCAACATACCAAAAGGAACAAACATCATCACACTCCAAGGTATGAAGAAGAAGGATTTATAGTCAGAAAGATGTGGCATAGCTTAGTCTATATCTCTCTCTCTATATATATATATATATATATATATATATATATAGATATAATATATATATAGATATATATATATATATATAATATATATATATTTATATATATATATATAATATTATATATATATATTCTATTCAGAAGGAACTGAAAGTATGAAATTACAGTGTCCTAATTCTCATATGTAGTTATCATGAAGGCAAGTTGCGTATATACACAAGTTAGAAGCTACACAATCACGTATATCTTGGTTTGATGAAGAAGTAGTGGGACAAACTCAGAAAAAGGGTCTAATATGGTTCAGTCAATTATCAATCAATTATCAAGTATCTTTGTTGTTCTGATTGATAATGATTACAGTATATTGATGATATGTAGAAGTGATTTTGAACCTCATAAGTTGTTGATGAATTGATGTATAACTAGTTGGTGATGATGCCTTTATGATCCTTACTAATATATTCAATGATTAGATCTAATAGTGAACAATTGGCACAACTTTAGGGGGAGAATATGCTATTCTTTTAATAATGCGTTCTTGGCATTATGTTTAGAAGTCTTTGGTACTTATGTTGTTGATGTGTTTAAATGATACATCATGCTATGCTGCAGTCATGAGTTTACTATGAAGAAATCTCAGATGATACTTATATTGCTTGAGCCACATAGTTGTTATTCAGATCAGATTTATGTATGATTGTGGATAACCTTTTTGATAATGCATACAATACATATGATATGTTTCTCACATGGTGATCTTCATAAGGACGAGGAGAAGTATAAATCTTGAGCACAAAAATTCATTATTTGATGATGAGTCACTCATTTCTTTTATGTCGTTGTCATCATGCCTTCAAAGATGCATAAAGTTCATATGGTGTAGTTATGATGCAAGATTCCTATAGTTCTTGGCTCTCACATGGTTGAGGATTGCTAATGTTGATGGTATCAAGAAATCTTGACAAATGACTATGAGCTGATGGTTTGATAGATACATATTTCTATATCTTTGATGGATATACATTATGATGATTACTTAAGTTGCATATTGATAAATATTGTTGGTTGGCCAAGAGAATGGTGTTACTGCAGGTCTCATGAAGGCATAGCTATTTGAAGACATGGATATTCGGAGACATGGCTTACTTAGTCACATAATGATGATGCCTTCTTACGTTTTGATCATAGGTTTGATACTCACATATGTTGATTAATGATTATCAGGTGTGGGATGTTCCCTAGTGATGATACATGGTTGATATATTGAAGGCTATTATGGAAAGATAATGCACCTTTTGATGATGATGCTATGATCATAGATGATGACTATGGTGTTTTCACATACATATGACATGATTTTCTGTTACTACTTGGAGATATGGCATATTCGTAGTTGATTCATGGAAGGTTGTGATAAGGCTCTTTCTACTAAGGAAATAGAGAAAGTTGATCTTGATGAGATCAAGAGGATGAGTTGATACCTATATGCAGCATATGTCACAGTTTGATGATATTTACATTGGGAACTAATGGTGGACATATACAGGTTTCTGGTCTGGATGTTGGTGATAGATGCTTATGGAGTAGATCGTATATGGTGTATGATAGTTGATAATGACTATCATGGTCTTGTTTACATATTTGGTCTTTGTTATAAATGTCATGTATATCACTTGATGTAAAGGTCATATAAAGACCCATAATATGTCTTTGTCTGTCATAGTCTTTTAATGAGCCCTTTTTGGTCATATCATGTAAGTTTTACCCCCACTATGCATGGGAAGGATGATGTAATAGTTTCTATATTTTAGTCATATACAAACAATTGGTATATCCCCACTTGGTTGGGAGATTGATGTATGTATGAGTAATCAGTGATAGGAAGGTCATACCCACATAGTTGACTTATAGAGTCATGTTATTCTTTTATAAAATATTTTTGCAGACTCTGTGTGTGCTCAAGGGGAGCATGGACGATATAGTGCATCTCAGCATATACAAAGGAGGATTTTAATCAGATAATTCAACATGTGCCTAAGGGGAGCATGATCAATGTTCATATTTAGTTGTTTAGATATTAAAGCCTTCATTTTGGTCACCCCTTTGCCCTTGATATCAAAGGAGGAGAATGTCTTGGTATGCCCTTTGCAGTTGATTTCAAAGGGGGGGAGTATTTTGGTGTTGCTTGTTATCTCTAATAGTCTCTACAACTTGCAGTAATCAACACCAGCATGGTTTCCATCATGTCCAAAAGGGGAGATTGTTGGAATTATGATGCATGTGTTGTGCTTGATGGAAACCCACTTGTAGAAGAACAACTCACTTGTATATGGTAACTAAATGAGTCTACATAACTAGATGATTCTATAGGAGAGATATCAGTTATGACAAAATGAAAGGAAGTTCAAAGGAATTATTTCAGAAGTAATATGGAAAATCTCATTATAACAAGTCCATTCAGAAGAAACAAAGTAATGGTACAAAAGAATAGGATGAAGGAACAAAGGACTACAAATAAGAATCAGGAAATTGAAGAAAGAGAATGGTTTACGAAGTATACATTGGTTCAGCATGTCCAAGTAGCATATACACACGCGCTTAAGGAATAGAAGTGAATACATGTGCGTGCAATTTCACAGCAGGAAAAGAACGTAAGGGATGGAAAATCAAGGTTTTGGTATGAGGTATTGGTCTGAGGTATTGATCTGAGGTTTTGGTTCGAAATTTTGGTCTGAGGTATTGGTTTGAGGTTTTGGTTCAAGATATTGGTCTAAGGTTGTGGTCCGAGGTATTGGTCTAATGTTTTGATCTAAGGTATTGACCAAGGATCTAAGTATATAAAGAGGAGAAGATCAAAGGGCTAAGTGCACAAGTAATGAATATCTTATGAAGTGTTAGATCAAAATAAAATATGCATGTTATGGGTTTCTGATGCTTTGCTTCATCTAGACTAAGTACGCATTTGAGTGTTTGATTATGTATGAGATCTAATGATGGATCAAGATCATGATGACTTATCATTATTTGATCTGATAATGGATATGCTAGATCTGATTGCTAACACATGTTTTATCCATTATATTTGATGATCTAGGTATGTTTGAAGTTTGGAATTGCAATGAAGTTATAAGTAAGTATTTGCAGATCTATACACTAGTTCACTTTGGTGAAGGTGCATAAACACACTAGTTCAACTCTTCCAAGTAGCGTATGGAAAATAAATCTTGATTTTAAGGGATGACTGCTCTATCAGATCAATGTTGTTGTTTTACTTCTGTTTGTCATGATGTCTTCATTAGATCTGAAAGTAAAGTTGATTGTATAAGGAGATTGATTCTTGTTGATTGATTAATTGAGAGAGAAGAGTGATCCTTGTTGCTATCTATTTAGAAATCTGTAATATGATAGTAGATCTTTAAAATGTCACTGATTGGTAAAATTTGTGGTTCAAAGGTTTTATGATTCAGTATCTTTAGAGGCATATGTAGGTTGGGCTAAAGGAAGTAGCATATACACGTAGGTTGGCTTCATTGAAGAGGCGTATACATTCTGACACATGACTTTTGAGGTTACAGTTGGTTCTACTTGTTGATGCATTGTTCTGGGTTCAGATTTTTGTATTAGTTACAGTGATCTATCTACTCTAGTTGATTGGTTGAATTTGATTAAGTTTGAATGAATAGTTGATTCAGTTATGCCAGAGGTTCAACGATTGTTTGATTCAGTATGTCACAAGTTTCAGTGATTGATTGACTGAAATATTGATGATTGGGATTCAGTTATATAATAGATTGATGATTAATTTTTAGTGATTAGTTGACACAAATGTATTTGATGGATGTATTGTAGTGGTGATTGATTTTGAGATTCAATGTTACTAATGGGTCCAACGCGAAAATTTGATGAAACGTGGCCTACATATTGTGTTTTTATGTACTAGGAGTATCCAGTCTGAAAATTTACGAAATGTGGTCCTTAGAGGATACTGAGGGTTGGAACCTTCAGTGAGGAAGTCCAAGCATCTTTCCAGTAATGGCTAGTGATTTGATTAGGGGTTGGAGCTCCCTTCTAGTAGTAGTTGGAGAATGAGTGGAGGTTGTAGACTTTTGTAGGCTGGCGCCTACATACTAGTAAACATATCGGCTAGTACAAAATCTAAGGGGTTCTAGCTCTAGTCTAGTAGAAGTTGGAGAATGAGAGAAGGTTGTAGCCTTCTACAGGTGGGTTTTTGTGAACTGGTATGAGTATGCACTAGCACAATATTGTAAACAGATTATTATTTATATCAAAAGAAGACAGAGACAACAATAGAAGGTGGTTTTTCTCCTGCAATGGGTTTCCACCTTAAATCTTGGTGTTCATGTGTGTTCCTTATGTGTGATGGTTTATTCTATTATTACTGCACATGGTTACTGTTTAATGTTTACTAAAGTATTGATGCACTAATTAAAGATCAACATATGATGAATTAACTGAATCATAAGTTCATTGGATATACGTTGGTTGCCTTAAGATTAGTTGTGTTGACACGCGAGTTCCCTTCACTAAAGTAGCAAATATAAATATGATTATGGAAATGAAAATGTTATTGATCTATAAATACTAATTCACACCCCCCCCCGCCCCCTTAGTATTATTTCCAACAATTGGTATCAGAGCAGGTCCTTTGGCAGAAGCTTGATCGCTCTAAGGAGATTCATAGTAACAATGGGGAAGAAGCAAAAGAAGACAACCTCAAAAGAAGAAGACATCTCAAAGGAACTGTGACATTGGGAGAGACGATTGGCCATTGTGTGGAAGCAGCTCTTCAAATTCAAAATGACCTCAAAATGATGATGAACAAGCAAAAGAATTATCAAGTTCGAATTTGTTTTCCTCTGGTGATACATTACTCTGTTCATTTGAAGACAATGAATGTGATGACAAGACAACTGAATTTGCTCTTATGGGTGAAAGAGAAAGAAATCAAATAGAGGTAGAATTGAAATAACTCACAGACACAATTAAAGATCGAAAAGATCTAATTGATAAAAGGGAATGTGCCTACAAAGAACAAGTTAATAGATTAAAATCTCAGTTGGAGGAAGGAAAAAAAGTAAGGGATCAGTACAAATGAAAGGAGGATCAATGTCAAAGGCTACAAGGTGAAGTGACATCATTGAGAAGTGAAGTGAATTAAAAGGACACAACATCCAATGAACTTATAGAAATAACCAGCTACTGTAAAGGTCTTTAAGCTGTGGTTATTTCTCTAAAAGAAGATCCCAAAAATTAAAATAAGCAGAATGAAGAACTACTCCAAGAATTTGAAGAACAAGAAAATGAAGGTCTTGAATTAAGGCAAGAAGTGAAAGAAGGAAGAAAAGATGAAGAAATCATGAAGAAGCAGTATCTTGAAAAGGAAGAGAAATATGAGGTTGAGGTAAATATCCTAAAATGTAAATTAGAAGAAAAGGATAAACTTTTATGATTTCAAGATAGTACTAAGATTTTGGATGATATTATTAGTAGTCAATGGTCTCCTGCCATCAAATCTCATCTTGGTTTTCATGAAACTATTAAAGGTGAATCTAGCTCACAAACTGAAGCAAGGAACTCTAGTGCAAAATCTGAAATGCTCAACAGGGAGATAAGAGTTCCACCCCATCAACAACTAAGGAAAGAAAGCCTTCAAAGAAAATCATTTACTCCTAACTATGGAAGTGTTAATCAATTCTTTCCTCTTATTAATAATGTTTAATGTTTTATATGTCATAATTTTGGACATGTAGATGAAGAAGTAGAACGGTTCAAGATAATAACAATCACATAGAAAGATCATCAACTTCTAGGTACTTTAAGGGATATTGTTTTTCTTGCAATATGTTTGGTCACAAAGCCATTGATTGCTATAGAAGGAATATGAAACATATAAGATGTTATGCTTGTAACAATTTTGGGCATATAGCAAAAGAATGCACGAGAAAATTTCAGCCAACATACCAAAAGGAACAACCATCATCACACTCCAAGGTATGGAAGAAGAAGGATTTAGAGTCAGAGAGATGTGGCATAG
The DNA here is from genome assembly GCA_000404065.3 of Pinus taeda. NCBI lineage: Eukaryota > Viridiplantae > Streptophyta > Pinopsida > Pinales > Pinaceae > Pinus > Pinus taeda. The sequence goes on from APFE031363720.1 coordinate 142,642, forward strand.
CTCAATATACAGACAAAACATATTTAGAAGGAACTAAAACTATGAAATTTCAGTGTCCTAATTCTCATATGCAATTATCATGGAGACAAGTCGCATATATACGCGAGTTAGAAGATGCACAGTCGCATATATGCTAGTTTGATGAAGATGCAGTGGGAAAAACTCATGAAGAAGGGTCTAATATGGTTCATTCAATTATCAATTATCTTTTCTATTCTGATTGATGATGATTACATTATGTTGATTATATGTAGAAGTGATTTTGACCCTCATAATTTGTTGATGACTTGATGTATAACTAGTTGATGATGATTCCTTGATATCCTTTCTAATATATGCAATGATCAGATCTAATAGTGAACAGTTGGCACAGGTTCCGGGGGAGAATATCTTATGCTTCTAATAATGCATTGTTGGCATTATGTTTAGAAGTCTTTGTTTGAAGTGTTTAAATGATACATCATGCTATGCTGCAATCATGAGTTTCCTATGATGAAATCTCAAATGATATGTATATTGCTTGAGCCACATAGTTTTTATTCAGATCAAATTTATGGATGATCATGGATAACCTTTTTGATGATGCATATAGTACATATGATATCTTTCTTACTTGTTGATCTTCATAAGGACAAGGAGAAGTACAAAGCTTGAGTACACAACTTCATTATTTGATATTGAGCCACTTATTTCTTTTATGTTGTTGTCATCATGCCTTCAAAGATGCATAAAGTTCATATGGTGCAGTTATGATGCAGGATTCCTATAGCTCTTTGCTCTCACATGGTTGAGGATTGCTGATGTTTATGGTATCAAGAAAGCTTGTTAAATAACGATGAGATCATGCTTTGCTAGATACATATTGCTATCTATTTAATGGATGTACGTTATGATGATTACTTAAGTTGCATATTGATAAATATTGTTGGTTGGACAAGAGAATGGTGTTATTGCAGGTCTCATAAAGACATAGCTATTTGAAGACATGGATATTCGGAGACATGGCTTACTTAGTCACATAATGATGATGCCTTCTTACTTTATGATGATAGGTTTGGTACTCACATATGTTTATTAATGCTTATCAGATGTGGGATGTTCCCTAGTGATGATACATGGTTGATATATTGAGGGTTATTGTGGAAAGATTATGTAGTTCTTGATGATGATGTTATGATCATAGATGATGACTATGGTGTTTTCACATACATATGATATGGTTTTCTGTTACTGCTTGGAGATATGGCATATGCTTAGTTAATTCATGGAAGGTTATGATAAGGCTCTTCCTATTAAGGAAATGAAGCAAGTTTATCTTGATGAGATCAAGAGGATGAGTTGATATCTATATGCAATATACTTTGTCATAGGTTGATGATATTTACATTGGGAATGGATGATGGACACATACAAGTTGCTGGCCTAGATGTTGGAGACAGATGATTATGGAGCAAATCACATATGGTGTATGATAGTTGCTAATGACTATCATGGTGTTGTTTAGTTCTTTGGTATTTGCTATAAATTTCATGTATATCACTTGATGTAAAGGTCATGTAAAGGCCCATAATATGTCTTTGTCTATCATAGTATTTTAATGAGTCTTTTTTGATCATATGATGTATTTTGTACACCCACTATGCATGGGAAGGATGATGTAATAATCGTTATATTTTATAAATGTATAAACAATTGGTATGTCCCCACTTGGTTGGGTATATAAGTCAAACTTGGTATATCCCTACTTGGTTGGGATATTGATGCATGTATGAGTCATTGGTAATAGGAAAGTCATAAACTCATAGTTGAGTTATAGAGTCATGTTATTCTTTTAGAAAATATTTTTGCAGACTCTGCATGTACTTAGGGGGAGCATGGATGTTATAGTGTATCTCAGCATGTACAAAGGGGGCTTTTAATGAGAGACTTTAGCATGTGCTAGGGGGAGCATGATCAATGTTCATATTTAGGTATTCAACTATGAAAGTCTTCATTTTGGTCACCCATTTTCCCTTGATATCAAAGGGGGATAATATCTTGGTCCGCCCTTTGCCCTTGACTTCAAAGGGGAAGAGTATTTTGGTGTTGCTTGTTATCTCTAACAGTTTCTACATCTTGCAGTAATCAACACCAACATGGTTTCCATAAAGTCCAAAGGGGGAGACTGTTGGCATTATGATGCATGTGTTGTACTTGATGACAACCCACTTGTAGCATAACAACTCACTTGTATATGTTGGGTTGTGTTATATTCTTTCCATGACTAACCTACCTAGTTTACCGGGGAGTTAGAGGAGGGGAAAAGCCCCCTCTTCGTTCTGCCAATTATGCAGCGGGGGTGTCACAAGCAGGGTGGCATCCCCCCGTATCCTAAGGGTTTGAGGGGAGCGTGTAGTCCTGTTACCGGGAATAATGTCCGCTCGGATACTCGTATTACCACTAAGATGGGTGGCTATCTTAGAAACAAACAAGTAAAGCCTATTATTGTTTTCTTTCATGAAAATAGAAAAGAGGAGAACCAAGAAGACCAACCTGAGTCTTGCACTTGATTTCCTCTCCTTCTTGATAGAGCTTCACCGCTTCTTCTTCGTCTGCCCAGCTTCAAAAAGAACCTGTGGAATCACAACAATATACTACTATCAAAGAAACAAAGATCTATATTCATAACTAATACAGGATCAGATGTGTGTTAACCATATAAATGCATATTTAAACAAGTACACAAGAATATGGAAGAAAACAAGAATAGCTTTATTAAGATGAAAAGTAGCAAGAGGATTACAACCATATGTTATGACCCACCATCATCCTCCAGCTAGGAATCCCTTCTTTCACCTCAATAAAAGCTTAGATCACCCAACACTATGAATGTACACCAGAAAACCAACTACACTTCTCTATAAGATACAAAATTCTAGCCTCTAGATCTCTGTGATGAGGGATCCATATATAGATGATTACAGAGAGGTGAGTCATCTTCTGGGATCTTGATTAGTCTCCTCTCTCTGATAGTTCCTGCTTCCACTTGGAGAATGATGATCTCTTACTCATCCCTGGTTGAAGACAGAGAGGCAAGTGTCAGAGGGGAATCTTCTGGAAGATTCCATGATCTTCCACCTCGCATTTTTGTCCCTTCCATTTGTCCATTCCTGACCATCGTACCCTATAGAGGAGAAATTTAGTATTCATCACACCTTGTACACTGGGAAGGTGATATGCATCGCACCCTCTGCATTGAGCTTTCAGTATGGTCTAGTTTTGACCATTTATGAGCAGTTTTCAGTGGAGAACTTCTAGGAGATGACGTAATTAGCTGACCTTGTTCCTTTAGGCAATGAAGCAACACTTTTAAGGAATTAGGAGTCCTTAGTTTATGGACATTTATGATTGGGATTGAAGTGCCC
>APFE031363720.1:146752-163323 GCA_000404065.3 Pinus taeda
TATAATAATTTTATATATAGTATCTATATAATGTTGGCGATTTTTAAGGTAAAATAGTTTTATATTCTAAAATTTGGGCGAATCATCTTTTATAAAAATTGGAAATTAACGAATCTTTTTGTGGACAAAACATGGAAAATTAGCCCATTGGGCGAATATTAGCCCCTAAAATTTTCCATGGTAACTAGATGAATCTACATAACTAGATGAATCTACAAGAGAGATATTAGATGTGACAAAATGCGTCCTAGTTGTGTTTACAGATGTGACAAAATGAAGGGTAGTTCAAAGGAATAATTTCAGAAGTAATATGGAAAATTGCATTATAATCAGTCTATTAAGAGGGAACAAAGTAATGGTACAAAAGAATAGGATTAAGGAAAAAAGGACTATAGATCAGAATTAAGAAATTGGAGAAAGAGAATGGTTTAAGAAGTATATGCTTGTTCACCTTGTCTAGGTAGCATATACACATGGGCTCATGGAACAGAAGAAGCGTATATGTATGTACACACTTTAATAGAAGGAAAATCTCGCATGGGATAGAAAGTCAAGGTTTTGGTCCAAGGTATTGGTCCATTATTTTGGTCCGATGTTTTTGGTCCGAGCTATTGGTATGAGGTTTTGGTCTCAGGTTTTTGATCTGAGGTATTGGTCCGAGGTTTTGATATGAGGTATTGATAAAGGATCTATGTATATAAGGAGGAGAATATCAAAGGGGTAAGTGCACAAGTACTGAATATCTTATGAAGTGTTAGATCAAAAGAAAATATGCATGTTGTGGGTTTCTAATGCTTTATTTGATCTAGACTAAGTATGAACATGAGTGTTTGATCAAGGATGAGATCTAATGATGGATGAGGATCGTAATGACTTATAATTATGTGATCTAACAATGGATAGGCTAGATATGATTACTAACACACATTTTATTCTTTACATGTGATGATCTGGGTATGTATAAAGTCTGGAATTGCAATGAAGTTATAAGTAAGTATTTGCAGATCTATACGATGGATTGCTTTGGTGAAGGTGTGTATACACGCTAGTCAGAGTCTTCCAAGTAGTGTATGTAGAAGAAAATCTTGATGTTCAGGGATGACTGGTCTATTAGATTAGTGATGTTGTTTTACTATTGTTTGTTAATGGTGTCTTCATTAGATCTGAAAGTAAAGTTGATTATATAAGGAGATTGAGGCTAGTTGATTGATTGATTGAGAAAGAAGGGTGATCCTTGTTGCTATCTCTTCGGAATTATGTAATATGATAGTAGATCTTCATAATGCCACTGATTGGTACAATTTATGGTTCAAAGGTTTTATGATTCAGTATCCTTAGAGGTATACACATGATCGACTAAAGGAAGTAGTGTATACATGTAGTTTGGATTCATTGAAGAGGTGTAAACATTATAACATGTCACTATTGAGGTTACAATTGGTTCTTCTTGTTGATGTATTGTTCTAGGTTCAGATTTGTGTACTGGTTATAGTGATCTACCTATTCCAGTTGATTGGTTGAATTTGATTAAGTTTGAATGAATGGTTGATCTATTTGTGTTAGAGGTTTAGTGATTGCTTGATTTAGTATGTCAGAGTTTCAATTATTGTTTGATTCAATATGACAAAGATTTCAGTGATTGATTGATTTAGTTATAGTTGATTCAAATATTGATGATTGGGTTTCGATTATATTAGGGATTCATGATGGAGTTTCAGTGATTGGTTGATGCAGATGTATTTGATGGATGTATTGCAGTGGTTATTGATTTTGAGCTTCAATTTTACTAATGGGTCTAGTGTGAAAATTTGATGAAATGTGACCTACATATTGTATTGTTATGTACCAGGAGTATCCAGTCTGAAAATTTATGAGACGTGGTCCCTGGAGGATACTAAGGGTTGGAGACTTCAGTGGCAAAGTCGAAGCTTCTTACTAGTAACGACTGGTGATTTGATCAGGTGGTTGGAGCTCCCTTCCAGTAGCAACTAGGGAATGAGTGAAGGTTTTATTCTTTTGTACGTCAACACCTATGTAGTAGTAAACATATTGGCTAGTACAAAAGTTAACAGGTTGTATCTCCCTTCTAGTAGAAGTTGGAGAATGAGAGAAGGTTGTAGCCTTCTGTAAGGGGTGCCTGCATACTAGTATGAGTTTGCACTGGTACAAGATTTTAAATGAATTATTCTTTATATTAAAATAAGACAGAGACAACAACAGCAGGTGGTTTTTCTCCTGCATTGGGTTTCCACCTTAAATCTTGGTGTTCATGTGTGTTTCTTATGTGTGATGGTTTATTTTGTTATTACTGCACATGTTTATTGTTTAATGTTTAATAAATTACTAATGCATTGATTTAAGGTCAAAATATGATGAATTAACTGAATCATAAGTTGACTAGATATGCGTTGGTTGCCTTAAGAATAGTTGTGTGCACAGACGATTTCCCTTCACTAAAGTAGCGTATATAAATCTGATTATGGAAATGAAAAAGTTATTGGTTTGTAAATATTGATTGACCCCCCCTCTTAGTATTATTTGTGAAAGTTCGTATTAGAGTAGGTCCTTTGGTAGAAGCTTGATCACTTGAAGGAGATCTGTAGTAACAATGGGAAAGAAGCAAAAAAAGAAAGCACCTTAAAAGAAGACGACATCTCAAAGGAACTATGGCAATGGGAGAGATGATTGGCATTGTGTGGAAGTAACTCTTCAGATTTACTCACCCCAGAATGATGATGAACAAGAAAAAGAATTATTAGGTATGATTTTGTTGTCCTCTGGTGATACATTTCTCTGTTCATTTGAAGGTAATGAATGTGACGGTGAAACAACTGAATTTTCTCTTATGGGTGAAAGAGAAAGAAATAAAATAGAGGTATAATTTAAAAAGCTCATGAACACAATTAGAGATTAAAATATCTAATTCATAAAAGGGAATGTGCCTACAAAGAAGAAGTTACCAGATTAAAAGCTCAGTTGGAGGAAGGAAACAAAGTAAGGAAGCAGTAGAAAGAAAAGGGGATCAATGTTAAAGGTTGCAGGGTGAAGTGACATCATTAAGAAATGAAGTGAATGAAAAGGACACAACAACTAAGTAACTTATAGAAAGAACCAACTACTGTGAAGGTCTTGAAGCTATGGTCATTTCTCTAAAAGAAGATCTCAAAAATTCAAATAAGCGGAATGAATAACTACTCCAATCATTTGAAGAACAAGAAAATGAAGTTCTTGAATTAAAGCAACAAGTGGAAGAAGGAAGAAAAGATCAAGAAATCATGAAGAAGCAGTATCTTGAAAAGGAAGAGCAATATGAGGTTGAGGTAAATATCCTAAAAGGTAAATTAGAAGAAAAGGATAAAATTTTATGATTTGAGGATAGTACTAAGATTTAGGATGATATTCTTACTAGTGAAAGGTCTCCTACCATCAAATTTGGTCTTGGTTTCTTGAAACTGTTAAAGGTGAATCTAGCTTACAAACAAAAGCAATGAACTCTAGTGCAAAATACAAAATTCTCAACAAGGACAGAAGAGGTCCACCCCATCAACAACCAAGGAAATAAAGCCTTCAAAGAAAATCATTTACTCCTAACTATGAAAATGTTAATCGATTCTTTCCTAGATGAATAATGTTGAATTTTTTATATATCATAATTTTGGACATGTTGCAGCTAGATGTAGAAGTAGAATGTTTCAAGCTAATAACAGTCACATAGAAAGATCATCAAATTATAGGTACTTTAAGCGATATTTTTTTTTCTTGCAATAGGTTTGGTCACAAATCCATTGATTTCTATAGAGGGAATATGAAACATATAAGATGTTTTGCTTGTAAAAAGTTTGGCCATATAGCAAAAGAATTCAAAAGCAAATTTTGGCCAACATACCAAAATGAACAAACATCATCACACTCCAAGGTATGGAAGAGGAAGGATTTACAATCAGAAATATGTGGGATAGCTCAGTATACAAATAAAATAGATTCAGAAGGAACTGAAAGTATGAAATTTTAGTGTCCTAATTCTCATGAAGACAAATCACGTATATACATGAGTTAGAAGCTACACAATTGTGTATATGTTGGTTTGATGAAGAAGCAGTGGGACAAACTCAGGAAAAATGGTCTGATATGGTTTAGTCAATTATGAATCAATTATCAATTCTAATTTTTATTCTGATTGATGATGATTACAATCTGTTGATGATATGTAGAAGCGATTTTGACCCTCATAAGTTGTTGATGATTTGATTTATAACTAGTTGATGATGATGCATTGATGATCCTTACTAATATATGCAATGATGTGATCTGACAGTGAATAGTTGGCACATGTTCAGGGGGGAGAATATGCTATGCTTCTAATTATGCATTGTTGGAATTATGTTTAGAAGTCTTTGGTACTTATGTTGTTGAAGTTTTTAAATGATACATCATGCTATGTTGCAGTCATGAGTTACCTATGATGAAATCTGAAGTGATACTTATATTGATTTAACCACATAGTTATTATTCAATTAGATTTACGATGATTGTGGATAACCTTTTTGATGATGCATACAATACATATGATACGTTGCTTACATGGTGATCTTCATAAGGACAAGGAGAAGTGCAAAACTTGAGTACACAACTTCATTATTTGATGACGAGTCACTCATTTCTTTTATGCTGTTGTCATCATTCCTTCAAAGATGCATAAAGTTCATATGGTGCAGTTATGATGTAGGATTGCTATAGTTCTTGGCTCTCACATTGTTGAGGACTGTTGATGTTGATGGTATCAATAAATATTAACAAATGACTATGAGCTCATGGTTTGCTAGATACATATTGCTATCTCTTTAATGGATATACATTATGATGATTACTTAAGTTGCACATTGATAAATATTGTTGGTTGGCCAAGAGAGGTGTTATTGCAGGTCTTATGAAGACATAGCTTTTTGAAGACATGGATATTTAGAGACATGGATTACTTACTCACATAATGATGATGCGTTCTTACTTTATGATGATAGGTTTGATACTCACATATGTTGATTAAAGCTTATCAGATGTAGGATGTTCCTTAGTGACGATACATGGTTGATATATTGAGGGTTGCTATGGAAATATCATGCAGTTCTTCATGATGATGTTATGATCATGGATGATGACTACAATGTTTTCACATACATATGATATGATTTTGTGTTACTTCTTGGAGATATGACATATGCTTAGTTGATTCATGGAAGGTTATGATAAGGCTCTTTCTACTCAGGAAATGGACCAAGTTGATCTGGATGAGATCAAGAGGATGATTATATTTATATGTGGCATATTTTGTGACAAATTGATGATATTTACATTGGGAACAGATGATGGACATATACAGGTTGTTGGTCTGGATGTTGGTGACAGATGCTCATGGAGTAGATCATATATGGTGTATGATAGTTGCTAATGACTATAATGGTCTTGTTTAGATATTTGGTATTTGTTATAAATGTCATGTATATTACTTGATGTGAAGGTCATATAAAGGCCCATAATACGTCTTTGTATGTCATAGTCTTTTAATGAGTCCTTTTTGGTCATACGATGTAATTTGTACTCCCAGTATGCATGGGAAGGATGATGTAATAATTGCTATATTTTAGTCATGTATAGAATTGGTATGTCCCCACTTGGTTCTGTAAATGAGTCAAATTTAGTATATCCCCACTTGGTTGGGAGATTGACGTATGTATGAATTATTGGTGTTAGGAAGGTCATACTCGCATAGTTGAGTTATAGAGTCATGTTATTCGATTCAAAAATATTTTTGCAAACTCTTAATGTGCTCAAGGAAACCATGGACAGTGTAGTGCATCTCAGCATGTACAAAGGGGGATTTTAATTAGACAATTCAACATGTGCCTAGGGGGAGCATGATCAATGTTCATATTTAGTTGTTCAAATATGGAAGTATTCATTTTGGTCACCCCTTTCCCCTTGATATCAAAGGGGAGAATATCTTGGTCTCGCCTTTTCCCTTGATTTCAAAGGGGGAGAGTAGTTTTGTGTTGCTTTTTATCTCTAATAGTTTCTACATCTTGTAGTAATCAAAACCAGCATGGTTTCCATCAAGTCCAAAGGGGGATAATATTGGCATTATGATGCATGTGTTGTACTTGATGGAAACCCACTTGTAGCAGAACAACTAACTTGTATATGGTAACTATATGAATCTACGTAACTAGATGAATCTATAGGAGAGATATCAGATGTGACAGAATGCACAGAAGTTTTGTTTACAGATGTGACAAAATGCAGGGAAGATCAAAGGAATCATTTCAAAAGTAAGCTGGAAAATCGCATTATAACAGGTCTATTTAGAGGGAAGAAAGTAATGGTACAAAAGAATAGGATGAAGGAACAAAGAAATACATATTCGAATCAAGAAATTGAAGAAAGAGAATGTTTTAAGAAGTATACGTTGGTTCACCTTGTCCAAGTAGCATATACAAATAGGCTCATAGAATGGAAGAAGCGTATATGTATGCACACACTTTCATGGAAGGAAAAGTGCGTATGGGATGGAAAATCAAGGTTTTGGTCTGAGGTATTGGTCCAAGGTTTTTGGTTCGAGGTATTGGTCTGAGGTTTTGGTCCAAGATATTAGTCCAAGGTTTTGGTTCGAGATTTTTTGGTCCAAGGTATTGGTTTGAGGTTTTGATCTGAGGTATTGACAAAGAATCTAAGCATACAAGGAGGAGAACATCAAAGGGCTAAGTTCACAAGTAATGAATATCTTATGAAGTGTTAGATCAAAAGAAAATATGCATGGTATGGGTTTTTGATTCTTTGTTTGATCTAGACTAAGTATGCACCCAAGTGTTTGATGATGGATGAGATCTAATGATGGATCAAGATCATAATGACTTATCATTATGTGATCTAATAATGGATAAGCTAGATTTGATTGCTAACACATGTTTTATCCTTTAAATGTGATGATCTAGGTATGTCTGAAGTCTAGAATTGCAGCAAAGTTAGAAGTAAGTATTTACAGATCTATACACTGGTTCACTTTCGTGAAGGTGCATATACATGATGGTTCAACTCTTCCAAGTAGCGTATGCAAAATAAAAGCTTGATGTTCAGGGATGACAGACCTATTAGATGAATGTTGTTGTTTTACTCCTATTTGAGAATGATGTCTTCATTGGATCTGAAAGTAAAGTTGATTGTATAAGGAGATTGGGTTTGGTTGATTGATTGATTAAGAAAGAAGGGCGATCCTTGTTGCTATATGTTTAGAACTCTATAATATGATAGTATATCTTCATAATGTCATTGATTGTCACATTTTGTGGTTCACAGATTTTATGATTCAATATCTTTAGAGGTATATGCAAGTTGGGCTAAAGGATGTAGCGTATACACATAGGTTGGCTTCATTAAAGAGGCGTATATATTCCAACACATGAATTTTAAGGTTACAGTTGGTTCTGCTTGTTGATATAGTGTTCTGGGTTTAGATTTGTGTAGTGGCTATAGTGATCTGTCTGTTCCAGTTGATTGGTTGAATTTGATTAAGTTTGAAAGAATGGTTGATTCATTTGTTTCATATGTTCAATGATTGTTTGATTCAGTATGTCAGAGTTTCAATGATTATTTTATTCAGTCTGTTAGAGGTTTTAGTGATTGATTGATTCAATTATGGTTGATTTAGATATTGATTATTGGGTTTCAGTTATATCAAAGATTGATGATTGAGTTTCAGTGATTGGTTGATTCAGATGTATTTGATGGATGTATTACAGTGGTGATTGATTTTGAGATTCAATGTTACTAATGGACCAGTGTGAAAATTTTATGAAACATGGTCTACATATTGTGTTCTTATGTACTAGGAGTATCCAGTCTGAAAATTTATGAAACGTGGTCCCTAGAGGATACTGAGGGTTGGAGCCTTCAGTAAGGAAGTCCAAGCTTCCTACTAGTAATGGCTGGTGATTTGATCAAGGGGTTGGAGCTCCCTTGCACTAGGAGTTAGAGAATGAGTGAAGGTTATAGCCTTCTATAAGCTAGCCCCTACATACTAGTAAAGATATTGGCTAGTACAAAAGCTAGGGGGTTGTAGCTCCCTTCTAGTAGAAGCTGGAGAGTGAGAGAAGGTTGTAGCCTTCTGCAGGTGGGTGCCTACGTACTTTTATGAGTCTGCACTAGTACATGATTGCAAACAAATTATTATTTATACTAAAATAAGAGAAAGACAACAACAACAGGTGGTTTTTCTATCGCACTAGGTTTGCACCTTAAATCTTTATGTCCATTTGTGTTGCTTATGTGTGATAATTTATTTTGTTATTACTAAACATGGGTACTTTTTAATGTTTAATAAGGTACTGATGCACTAGTTAAAAATCAACATATGATGAATTAACTTAATCATAAGTTCGCTAGATATACGTTTGTTTCCTTAAGAACAATTGTGTGCACACATGAGTTCCCTTCACTGAAGTAGCTTACATAAATTTGATTATGGAAATGAAAAAGTTATTGATTTGTAAATATTGATTCACCCCCCCACCTCTTAGTATTATTTCCAATATCCTTATCCTTATTCTTACCCACAAACTTATATGTGGGGTTTTTTCCATGATGAGGTAATGGTGTTACTCTTCTGAGGAGCATCCCATCAATCGGGATCATTGTCCCCAACCAAAGACTTCTATCATGTACCAATGCAAGCATTTGTCACCACTAGGCTATATTGGATGAGCTTCGACTGAAGTGTGGCACATTCAACATGTTCAAAAGTCCTGATCTCTACAATCTTTCCACCGATGTTTGCTGCTCCAACGTCATGACTCCACTTTCTAGGTGCTAAACCTACCTCACTTACCTACTGGGCTTGAACTAAGGGTACTTTATCCCATCGTTGCAGTCCCAATATTCCATCTTTAGTTGGGCGATCTTCCGCAATAGTTCTCCATCAAAAGGTGCTTCCTCTAGTATCAATAGAGTGTATATAGAAAAATTCCCTTCCTTCGACTCAACCGGATTTGCACACAGTTTTCTAGGGGGCATGTAAGCTGGGAGCACAAATGAGATCTTCAGACCCTCTTTCTCCATATGATGAAACTCATGCTCCTCTTCATTATCATTGACCTATTGAGGTCCCTTATGCTGTATCAACTTCCTTCCCTTTTGCATCAGATTTTAATCCTTATCTTCCTTGTTCTCAGAGCATATTTCCTTCTTCGTCTTCTTCCTAAGTGATGTTCCCTATTCCACTCTAGAGACCTCAGCTAGTCTCTTCTCCTTCGCCTTCTACGGCTGTGGTTGTGTTTGTGATTATGGTTCTATAGGCACTTTCTTTCTCGGTGACCTCACGCGCCTTGAGGACATGGGTACATTCACTTCTGCAGTCTTTCCATCTTCTATTTCCATTATACCAGCTAATCATTTCTTCACAAATATTCTAACAAGCTCTTCAAAGTTCCTCTCAGACATGCAATAGCTTTTTAACACTTAGACACAATTTCATAAATTTCTACGCAGCAAAGTGTAAAATATGGCATGGGATGTGTTTTTCTTAACAAATTTGAATTCCCAGCCTCATGACTAGTTTAGATTTGGCTCATTTAATCTAGGTATGGGCTAGATACAACAATTTGTCCTTCATAAATTCTTTTCTCCCGCGGTCCTTAATGGTAATTTTCTTTTAACAATACCCCTTTTCCTTCCAACGGTCATATTTCTAACTAACCTCATCATGTCCCCCCTTTTGGCACAATCACCTTTTATTTTATTCAACTCCTTTAGACTTCATCATACTCCCGAGTATCATGCAATAATATTCCTTCAACGAAATCCCTTCCTGCAGTGTAGTTTATAGTCCCGTGTCTACTTTTAACTTCAAGTGGCACTAAGACTTCCTTCCCTTCACTTTTCAGTGTGAAGCCCCAGGGACATAGTCATCCATGTATACCTTCAATCTACTACCATTCACTCACCTCAGAATCAACTAACCATTCAACTTCATCAGCTGAACTGCACCACCATCTGAAATGTGCTTGACGATATATGGTACCAACTAGTGTGTTTTGAATTTTCCTAAGGGCTTTGCAAAGTTCCTATCATATAATAGAATGTTTCCTTATTGGAATATATTCTTCTTGGTATGCTTGTCATGCCAGGATTTCTCCCTTGATTTTTGTACTTGTTGGTTGAATCCTTCTATGAACCTGTCTTCCTCTAGAGCTATTATCCACGACATCCTTTCCTTTATCATGTCAGGGTTTGCCATATCTATGATAGCTGCAATTCTGATACTTGGCACAATGTGTTCCATAGGCATGGCTGCTTCTTGTCCATATATTATCCCGAAAGGTGTCTACCCTATAAATTTCTTACCTATTTTTCTGTATGCCCACAACACCACTAGAATCCTTAAATATTTGTCGTCTTTGTTCAGAATGCACACCTTGGTCAATGCATTCTCCAGAATCCTATTGAAAGCTTCCAATGTCCCATTTGCTAGAGGATGATAAGGAGTGATATTCTGGTGGTAAACTTGGAACTCCCTAGTTAGTGCTTCAATAGTCTTATTGAAGAAATGGGTCCCTTAGTTACTCATCATGATCTTCAGGTAGCCAAATCTGCATAGTATATACTCAAATATGAGCTTCACAAAAATTTCTATTCTACAGTCATTCACCGGTTGTCCCTTAGCCCATCCTATCAAATAATCAGTTGTAATGATGATACATCTTACATTAGTATTCTTCCCTGGCGGACTGATAGGATTCAATAAAGTAAATAGCCCATTTGTCAAAAGTCTGCAAAGTCACCTATGGTAAAAGTGCATTTTCATCTCTTCTAGATGACTTCCCTATTCTTTGACATACATCACATGCTTGAAAAAATTCTTTTTACATCCTTATGTACTGTAGGCCACCATAACTCGACTCTCAAGATATTTTGTATAATGGATTTCTTTGCATAATCCCCACTTGTGACTCCTCCATGAGGTTCTGTCAGAATATTATGTCTCTCATGTTCAGGGACATATCTGTACAGTACTTCATCCAGTCGCATTCTGTACAAGTATCCCACAATCGACGAGAAAATAGATACTCAAACAACCAAATCCTTCTTTTGATTCATAGTGTACTCCGTGGGTGCCATTCTTGTGGTCAGAAACTGAATAATATATGTGAAATGATCATCTGTGACTTTAATTGCAAACAACTGTGCATCAGGAAGGTTATCTTCAATACTTGTAGGTTCTTCTCCTGTATTTATCCTTGATAGATGATCAGGCCCAACATTCAATCTTCCTCGCTTTACTATAACCTAAAAGTCATACTCTTGGAATAATAACAACCATCGAGAAATATTTCCTCCTAAAAAAGGCATATTCACCAAATATTTCAGCGGGAAGTGACCAGTGAACATTTTGAAGTGTGCTCCCAATAAGTAGTGTCTGAACTTATGTAGTGCATACACCATACGTAATCCCTCCCTTTCTGTCATGTTGTAATTCTTCTTTTCCTTGGAATTTTTTTTTCTTGCAAATGCTATGGTATGATCAATATCACATGCTCCTGGTTGCACTATCACTACACCCAAAGTTATGCAAGATGCATCAACATGTATATGGAACTCCTTCTTCTAGTCTACGAAAACTAAAATAAGTGCAATCACCATCTTATCTTTCAATACGTCTAAGTTATTCTAGCATTCTTTATCCCATTGAAAAGTCACATATTTATTACGAAACTTCTCCATTGGTGCATTTATCTACGTGTACCCCTTTAAAAAATTCTTGTAGTAGCTAGTATGTCCTAGTGTTGTATGCAATTGTCTTACTATTTTTGGTGCTAGCAGGTTCACAATAACAGCGGTCTTCATGGGATCCACCACCAATCCCTATTTATAGACCACATGTCCCAACAATATTCCAAATGGTGCACAAAATATGAACTTCTTCAAATTCAATGATATTTGGTATTACCTACATGTATCCAACATTAACCTCAAGCTTGCCACATGTTTCTTCAATAGCCCAAAGACTGTCCAATTGTCAAAGTAAACTTCCAAAAACTTGTGTATATACTCTTTGAAGGCTGCAATGAGAACTTTGGAGAATATACCAGGTGCATTCTTCAGTGCAAAAGGCATAACTATGTACTGATAAGAGCCCCATTCTATAGCAAAAGTAGTCTTATGCCTATCTTTTGGTGCAATTCTGATCTGATGATACCCTGAAAATCCATATGTAAAAGAATAGGATTCCTCTCCTCCTACATTATCCAACAATTCATCTATAAATGTGTAGGGAAAGGGCCATGCAGACATGCATCATTCAACTTCCTCAAGTCTACAGAAATTATGATTTCTCCTTTTTCCTTCTTCTCCTAAACTACCACGGGACTTACCCATTCGGACTCTTTGATAGGTTCAATTATCCTAGCTACTAACATCTCTTCTAATCCTTATTTTACCTTCTCCTTATACTTTGGATTCAATCTATATGGTCTCTAGTTAATAGGCTTTGCATTAGGCTTCATAGAAATCCTCATAACTCCCAAATCCCTTATTATTCCTTTCATGTCTAAAAAATTAGTGGGGAAAAACTCCTGGTATGCATGCAGGAGATCTGTATCTTGCTAACTGTGTCTTCATCCTAGTAATCTCCTATGGTTTCATACTTTGGTTCAGCCTCTGTCCCTATATTTACATTCTTTGTCTTCAGTGGCTACGTTATATTTGGCATCTCTATTTCAAGTCCATCCACTTCACAATGACCTTCTGATTATTTGATATTAATATTGTGAGGATCTTCATCTTCTTATGCCATTAGATTATAGCATTCCATTAAATTCTGTATCTGAACAACTATATTAGGTTGCCAAATAGTTGGAACTTCATTCTCAAAAATCTTCTTCTTAACTATCTACAAGGTTGCATCAATATATGGACAGTCATATTCAAATCTAAATGTCATTACAAATCCATCAACCATCTCTACCCAGCTAGCAATATCATATCAAAAATCAGTTTCCAAATACCAATTCTGAGGAATTGTTTCCAGGGTACTGATGAAGCCATGCACCCATTCTTCTTGCAGAATGTCCTCCCATGCTACCATATAGAGCTATATGTGATCCCTAGGATTATTTTGATTGTAATATTTATCTACAAGCTTCATTTCTACTTGACCAAATCTTACTCGCATCAACCTTCTATATTTTTTCCAATATCTTATATTCTTTTTGTGAGTACCCCACCATCTAGTAGGCATAGATCTCAGTGCTTCATCTGGAGATAGAAATCTCTGATCTTCTGTTACTCGTCTCTCATAATCTCTAAATAAATTATTTGTATTACCCAAACCATCATACAAAGACAAATCACATACCTCGGTTGCCATACAATGCACTTCCTTGGTGATCATTGCACATCGCCTTGTAGACACTTCATGCAATTTGTTCTGTGAGTTCTTTGATTCCTCTTCTCAATCTAAAGTGGAGGAACTATCTTTCTCCCAAGTCAATTTTCCATCTGCAATAGGATCTATTACTCTTCTTCCTTTTTTGTGATATGATAGTTATTATCAATGTCAATTACTCCATACTCTTCTTTGACAAGCTTTGTATACCTCGCTCCCTCTAATGGATCTAATGGAACAATAACCCTCATATTATTGCTTTCAAATATCATTTTCCTTTTCTTCAGGTTAATTATATCCATGTTACCAAATGCCCAATCCAATCCAAGCAATGAGGGGTAGGGATTACTTTCATCCACAATATCAATTACTTCAAAGTCATTGGTAGTGTGCACTCCGTCAATGTCCACTGTGACACCTGAAAACCTCCCTAGAGGTATGATCTTCTATTCATTTGCAATTTTTAGTTGAATAGTCAACCATTTCAACTGTCTTACCCATTAATTACCAAGTCTACCTTGGAAAGAAATTAGCACCATATCCTAAATTCAAGATAACCTAATCCATATCATATTCTCCAATCTACGTTGTAAGCCTCATTTATTTTCCAGTTCTCTCCTTGTGTCTATGTAGATTATTCATAGTGCACATCTCACTATGTGGTACTTCTTTAGAAGCACAAGAGTTTATCAGTTCCTATAATCCTTCCATAACCTTCTAATTTCTTAACAACTTCATGCAAATCTACATAAATAACTTCAAAATATTTGGATCCATATCTTGTGCCACAACTGATATTGTCTCACAGTTTCTCTTCTCATTTTTCTATGCGGTAGAGGTCGAGGCTCCATCATCCATGAAACTCCACTTAACCTCCATGAATACTTGTTTTTCTTTCCAAATGTCAAAGGTAGGAGCCTTTTGAGTTGTCTTCCTTATCCACGTAACTTCAGCTTCCTTTTTCCCAAAAACTTTATCATCTCAGTCGCAGCTCCACTTCTCGTTACAATTTTGATGTACAGTTCATCCTCCCTTGGTTCAGTGGTCATCATTTAAATATTTTATACATGCTGCTAGTTTCTTTTCTCCTACATCTTTGCAATCAATACGGGGAATTCTTCTATCTCGTGATCAGACTTATAATAGCTGTAGGTTTTCATAGGGTTCTGACAGTCTCTTGTGAAGTTTTCTGCATGTCCATAGTTATAACAAATAATCTAGTCACATCCTCGACCAAATCCTCCTCCTCATCCTCGACCTCATCCTTAGAAACATCCTCAACCAGTGTGTTGGCCTAGCTTCACGTGTGTATGTCCTTCAACTTGTAGTCTATAAGTATGAGCAGTGTGTTCCATCATCAAGTCTTAACTTTGACAATTCTTCTCGTCATGGCCTACAGATCTACAAAAGCTACAAAATAATTGCTTTGGAGCCTGCACATACTTCTACAAGAGGTATTAATATTAGAACGATGTTGGCATACCATTCTACAAATGTCAAACCACAAATGTGATCCTGGGTTCATTGGATTAGGTGCTCCACTTGCCAAATAGTCTCTAAACATAGGGCATTGATCCTTCTAATGACCCTCTACTTTAGATTTCGTACACCATAATTATAATCTAACATCTTTACCTTTCTTAAGATCCTACAATTCCAAGGTCAAGTTGGCTATCTGATTCTATATTTCTTGTACTCTTACATGAGTATCCCCAATCGGTGAACTTTCTAGCTTCAACGCAATCTCCAATGCTTTAGCCTGAGTCACAATCTTCTTTTGTGTCAAAGTTAATCTAACATGTGGCAACAACGTAGCTATGAACCATTATTTATGTTTTTATGCTAGTAGGATAAAGTTTATTTGTCCCATTAATTCCTTGAATCATTGATCCAACTCCCACATAGACTCATTTGTTGCTTGCTCAATCTCCTTTAGCTCCATGATACGCTACGACTCTGATTTCGGTTTCTTAAATTCTGATACCAATGCTTTCTTAATTTCATCAAATGTAGCAATTGGCTTAGTCGCAAAGTATTTCATATACCATGTTAGCACTCTCTCTCACAATGATGTGATGACTTGCACCTTCTTTACATCATCAATGGTGATCTTTCTTGATGTCCATATTACATCAACGACAAACAAGGACTAGTCAGGATCCTTTGATCCAGGTCCTTTAAAGATAGGTAGCTTAATGTCATCAACCATTCTTCTTCTTCTCAGGGGGTTAGGTGGAAGGGGAGGTGGTGGAGGTGTCAAGGAATTATGGGCAGGGGGTTGAGGTGTGAGGGGAGTAGATGGATAGGGGATCCCAAAGACAACTTGATTCTTCTCTGTAGAAATTTTGAATAATTTAACACATATTCAACAGAGATTATCCTGATCATGTACTATTGCGGAAAACATACACAATACATAAGCTCCTCTACGTTGATCATCAATATAGCAGCATCAATAACAATAAAACATCAAGAGCATTCACACATTAACACAGTATGTATCCCGGGGAAAGCATCTCGCTAAAAACCCCAACTATCTGTATATTAATGATTGAGTCATGTAACATTACACAGCATAATACTTCAATCCAGTACCAGCTCCACCTGTTACACACAATACAGCTCAGATCTGAATCAATCCCTGGCTCAAATCTCTTCCGCTGCTTGCCTGCCTCCGCTGCTCAATACCTGCAAGAGAATGATGATAATACCAAGGCAGCCACGTCTTTCCTTGGCTAAATCACGTATTCTCAAGCTACAATGTGGGCAAACTCATTGGCATACTCAATCCCCTTATTTGTGCAAGATCTGGTGCACAACTATAGTCACAACTGATAGCAATCTGATTCTCTAACACCTGTCCCTGCTGAACTGAACATGCACTGACATGCAACTGAGTTAACTGATGTATTCATTAATTGTATTATGAGTTAATAACTTGTGAATTAATTAATAACTAATTCACCCAACTCATCTCTAGTCTATTTGCCAGTTAGACTAAATACAAACAGTTTAACAAAGCTAAACTGAACACAACTCCATCAACTGCACCTCTAGTCCACTAAACTCAAATCACTTGAGTTCTAACTGAAGTCCTGCATGCAAATATTAGTCATCCCATAGGTAACCACGTATTTCCTTC
>APFE031363729.1:8243-39031 GCA_000404065.3 Pinus taeda
TGTGTTCGGTACCGAACACTGAAGTTGTTTACGTACTTACAAAAGCTCCCAAGTCACATGAAAGGATTAAATACCGACTATCATATTCATTATATGACACAAGAGAGGTATCTACAAAGTTGTGTAAACAAATCGTAAATGAGATGACACAAAACATCGTAAGTATTGTTATTTGTATTTTTATTTTGCGTTTTGAAAGTGTCTTGCTATATTTTTAACTTTGTTTATAAACATATGATATTTTGTTTGGCAGAATTTTGTTGAAAGTTGTTCAATTAGGTTGGGAGGCATTCATTTCATAGAGCATGATATCATGAAAGTTGTCAGCAGTTTTTACTCGGTGTCAAAAGAAGATATGGAAAACAAGCAAAATGTATTAATTGATGATACTACAAAACTACATCGAAAGGATCAAAAAACAAAAAAAAAAATGCCTCTAGTGGATAAATCTAACAAGGGTAGACAAGTTACTTTTGAGGATGATGAAGTTGAAACTGACAGTGAAGCATATGTTGTTGTTGTTGAGGATGACATTGGAACTGAGAAGAGTTGTAAAAGACCAAAAATTACAATGTCCAAGAATAAATCTGTTGAGAATGTTATGACGAAGAAAAGTAAAGTTGAAGATTTTGAAGTAGTCATTACCAGTAGTCAAGAACCTGGTGAAACTTCAAAAGAAAGTAGAGAAATTGTTACACCAGAAGCTGATTTAGAGGATGGCATTATCAAAACAAAACAAAATGCCATTGGATAGAATTTGACAAAGAGAAACTTAATTGATGGTGGTCGTACATTTCAGCTTAATGTCAGACAAACCTATAAGGCAAGTGAAGGACAATGTGAATATCAAGTCAGAAAGCCACACCATTTTCATGTTCACAACTTGAAGACATTGATAAGGTACAATCCATGAGCTCATGTGGTTAATTATGTGCTTCTTGTTGATCCAGTTCAAGTTCGCAACAAAGAAGCATTTGATAAGTCAAAATGTTTTGAATACAGTTATTATGTGCATGGGGGGAACCATTCTGTAGAAGCTCAAAGACAATTGATAGAGGAAGATCCCAATAACCCACGTTTTGAAACAATGAAATGTCATTTATGATGGTTTATCGGATACAAACGCAAAGTTAATGGCATGGGATCATAATTCAGAAAATGAATATAGGATGTCTATGACTTTCATCAAAAGGGTTAGATTTATTCATAGTGAATTTCAAGAAAAATGTGGTGGGGATAGGATAAATGTTATTGCATATTTTCGAAGGGAATGTTGTATGGAAATAGGTTATCAAATTGAAGAGAAACCCAATTCAAAAGGTGGAAAATGAAACATTCCTAGTGATATATTTAGAGGTGTTGATAACATTTTCCAATTGGCATTTAGAACTGGAGATGTTTGGAAGTTAATTGATGGCATTTTTAGCATGTGGGAAAACAGGCATTAAAAACCAGAAGGTCAAAAAGTCTAAGCCATTGATATGTGGCGACAATAAATCAACTCCTAAATTGAAACAGCTTCCAGAAGATATGACTATCACACCTTGGAGAGCAACGCAAAGAGTGAAAGATGAAATTTTTTTCAAAACAATATTATCTCGTGTGAAGTCAAGGGAATTATCATTGGAGGAAATGTCCGAGGAATTTCAAACGTAAGTTTGTTGAATTATTTTTATTTATTTCTAGATTATAATTTTCTTTTAAATAAAACATGTTGTTCTTGGTAGTATTTGTTATACATATCATTATATTAACTTTTTGTTACTTTATCTATGCAGCCACAAAGTTTACATGAAAATTCAAGAACAAATGGTTAAATTGTTGAATGAAGATAGTTGGGATGATGTTGTACGCAACTATCTAGATTCAAGTTCTACATCAAAATTAAAAGCTTTTTATCTTGCATTTAAAAAGGTATCTTGATTTACACATTCATTTTTATTCATATGTGTACTATTTTTAATTTATAACTTACACATATATTTGTTTATTTTATAAAAGATGAAGAAAGATGATAATGGAGCTCCAACTAGCTTCAGAACCTTAATTGAAAAAATAAAGATCGAAAGACTGATGAAGCAACATATTAAGAATGTTGAACTTGATCCAACTCTTAGTCATTTCATTTGGAATGGGTTAGACACTATTCAATATCAAGTAATACAAGGTGACTATGAAGACATTGCTAAAATCTTACCTAAAAGGGAGTATGCTCTGGTTATTGCAGATATTCCCCATGGTTTCAATATTCCAAACATTGACTATGATAGTGACCCTTATACTTATCAAGCTCTTAGTAAAGTGGTTGTGGGATTTGTGGAAGTCACATCATCACCATTATGGAGATTTGTGACATTTCATTCAGACACACAATTGGAAATGATATTGTCAAGCTTCAAGGGGAAAACAAATTCAAGGATGCAGCTTACATGGTAAGATGTTTAAAATGTATATTTGATTAATGTTGAAAAATTCATTTATGTTCAAGTTGATTAAACTTTTACTATTTCATGTTACAGGCAAAAGTCAAATCTTCTTAACCGTGAAGATCAACTATATATAAATGATTGTGAGTTCATTCATATTGATAGTTGGGCAAAAGATGATAGCTATATGTCTATGATTTTTAATGGGGTAGACGAAAAGAGTCATAGCCAAATACTGGCTTACGGTGCTTTTGTGAGAAAACTAACATATGAAGACAAAGAAGCAAATTATCAAAAACCACAATTATTGATTAACTATCTTATAGACATATGTTCAAATGAAGAAGATTGGGTTCTAGATTTATTTTTTGGCTCAGGTAAGTTTTATTATATGGAATTGAATTTCAATATGTTATATATGTCATTGTACTAATTTGCTTCATTATTTCTTTTGTGCTTGATAATTAGGTACAACACTAGCATGCTGCCTTCAAAAAGGAAGAAATTGCATTGCAATTGAAAAAGATCCATTACAGTGCAATTTCATTCAGCAAAGGATTAATGCTCTTCAGTTTCTTCCAGATGTGATGCAAGAAATTGGGTTGAAGAAAGGGGACTTTAGTGAATCACGTGTGGCAAAAAAGGCAAAGGAACCTCAACCACCATTACATGGGATGTTTGGAAAGACATGCATTGGGAGATTTGTAGACATCAAAGATCCATTAGAAGACGGAAATGAGCAAAATGAAGCAGAAAATATTGTGGAAGAAGACAATGATGAAACTCTAGAGGACGAAGAGTTTGGATTATGTGACATTGTTGATTAAATTTAAGTTATGCTTGGAAATCAAGCTCATTTTTTGTAACTATTAAGTAGTTATACTTGCAATGTTTTGAATTTGACATTTTATGAGAAGAATATACACTCTATTAAGGTTGTTATGCGTTCAATATTTGTAATATGTGATTCTCGCATTAATTTTTAAGTTAATCATTATTTAAAAAAATGATTATTATTTTTTTTACATGAAATTCATATATATATATATTATAATATATATATAATATATAGATATATATATATATATTATATATATTATTTAACTATTTTTAGTTAAAAATTTCGTATAAAATTCGCGATTTTCGCATGTCAATTGTAGCAAAAAATTATCAAAACGTGTAGTTTTTTAGTTATATTTATGTTAAAAATGGCCATTTTATGTCCATTGTTAAAAAAAATTGTTTTTTAGAAACAATTATTTCTTGTGGATTGAAAAATTAGTTAACGATTTCTAAATATGTAGAATATCGAAAATTCAAAATATCGACCTTCTTCTTTAAATATGCAAAACAATAAAAACCTCACTACAAAAAAATAAAATTAAAATAAAAACAAGAAAATATGAAGAAAAAAA
Organism: Pinus taeda; assembly: GCA_000404065.3. Lineage (NCBI taxonomy): Eukaryota > Viridiplantae > Streptophyta > Pinopsida > Pinales > Pinaceae > Pinus > Pinus taeda. The sequence continues at coordinate 12,085 of APFE031363729.1, forward strand.
TACCACTCCAAAAACGATTAAATTTACAAAATAATTATTTACATTTCATACATTAAAAAAAAAAAAAACCTTTTAAAAAAAGGGCCTGGTGTAGAATTACCACGTTTTTAAATTAGCATAAAAAACACTACCATTCTAAAATGCAATGTACATAAAAAAAATTATAGTGCCAAAGACTAAGCTCTAAAAAACACGTGTGTGTTTTGCATCACCCCTTTTCAAAATTGGGTCACTTTTTTGCTATCTCTACAAAACAGGTAACAATATGAGTTATCGTTTCAAAGTTTACATTGTTTTATGTTAGGATCGTTTTTCCGAGACGAACACGATCCTTTAGGTTTCGAGCCATTCTGAGAACTTTGATTTTTGAGTTAAATACTAAGCACCTGATAAGCCCAAGAGAATAAAGATTAAACAAGTTTACTTCAATGCAAAAAAATTTCAACCTCAATGACACACTTTCCAAGCATATCCTTGTTCTAGAAAAAACTTATTACAACAACAAATCTGCTCTTTTAGCATCTAATATTTGTTAAAGCACTTAATAGTCTCTTTAATGATACGTTAAACAATGTCGAAATTCAAATTTACAAATATGCAACTTTTGGGTAGAAAAAACACTCTATATATTATATAAGATAATATGCCAATACATACCATAGCTTAGTAAAAGATCTTCAAGTCATGCTCTCCAAATCCTAGAGGAGGAAACTATAAACAATTCCTCCTTGTTATGAACTACTCTTACACAAAGTTGGTAGCTACACAAAAAGGTGTGAAACCAAAAGGTATTTTTCGCACTTGTAATTTAAGATTTTTGAATTAAAATTAAATAAACAACTTAAAATAACTAATAAGTTCAAATATAATATAAAAGAATTATTATTATTATTTTAATTAAATTAAATAAAAAAAACTCAAAATAATTTCCTTAAAATTAAATAAAAAACTTAAATATACACACAATTCCACATCAAATGATGATAATTTCTCCAAATTCAAGTAGTCATTCCACCAAACATAGAATCCCACAATGCCATATTCAATTCCCCGAAAATATGTTCACTAGTTTTGCTCGATAACGACGTTTTTGAAACCAAAGATGACAGTGACGGATATTCCGACCCATCGCTTGCCTTATTATTGTTTCTTTTTTTTTTATCTGTAGTCACCTTACTACTGTTATTTGCGGAGAGGACAAATTCGAAGTCAAATTAAAGGGAATTTCCTCCCGGGCATTTCTAACAATGACGAGTTGAATTTCTCCAAGGGAAGAGAACTTGCTCACGTGCACAAAACCAGGGAAGTTGAATTCAACATAGGAAATAATATATCCCACATTGAAACAACTAATGAATCCATGTAAGTATTTGTTCATGAACAAGTAAGAAAAATAGGAAATTCCATTGATTTTTGCCCCCTGACAGCCAGATTTGTGGCTTAGAGGTTGCCAAGTGTTGAAAATTCATGCCCAAATCTAGCGGCTGAGAAGTCACCACATGTTATGAATTAGAGGGCCAGATTTGGTGGTTGGGATGGCGCCACATGTTGTAAATCTAACACCTAGATCCGTGGTTGAGATATTTCCACGTGTCATAAATCTGATGGACAGATCTAGTGCCTGAGAGGTCGCCACGTCGCCAAAGCTAGGTCAGATCTAGCAACTAAGAGGTTTCCACGTGTCACCAATCCTAGCCCAACTGCCATTATCACCAATTCGAGGGCCAAAATTGGCAGCTGGCATTCCGCCACGTGTCATAAAGCCGACGACCAAATCTAGTGGATGAGAGGCAACCACATGTCAAAAATCTGGTTCATTGATGTGGTCGTTGAGAGGGCGTCACTTGTCATGTATCTAAGGAAAGACTTGCCACGTGTTATCAAACTAATGGACAGATCTAGCAACTGAGATTCTGCCACATGTCGACAAAGCGAGGGTAAGATTTGGTGGCCGAGATGATGCCATGTATCACGAATCCTAGAGTCAGATCTGGCAGTTGCGATGTCGCCACGTGTTGCGAATTCTAAGTCCAGATTTGGCAACTAAGAAGACATAACATGTCATCAATATGGTTGACATATCTGGCGGTTGAGAGGAGGTTATGTGTCGCCATTGAGATATCTAGCGACTGAGAGGACGCCATGTGTCACCGTTGATAGATTTGGTGGCTAAAAGGACGCCACGTGTCAATAATCTGGTTGACAGATCTGGCGGCTAAGAGGCCACCACATGTCTCAAATCTGGTTGACAGATCTGGCGGCTGAGAGGTCACCATGTGTCTCCAATCTTGTTGACAGATCTAGCGGTTGAGAGGCCACCACATGTCGTTAAGCTGGTTGACAGATCTAATGGTTGAGAGGCCCCCACATGTCACCAATCTGGTTGACATATCTGGAAGCCGATACGCTGCCACGTGTCGTCGATCTAGTTGAACAGGTTGATTACCAGGAGGCACATTAGAGGGTAACTGAAGTTGTTGTTGTGGAATTGACTAGGGAAACTGCCCGGGAGGAGAAGGTCCCCGCCAGTTTGGAGCCCACGAGGAACTCAAACTAGCTTGAGGAGCCCACTACTGCCAAGGTGGAAGCTGGTACTGGGGCAACATGGTCGGATAAGGCATGGACTGGGGACCCATATTAAAATTACTAAAATATTGAGATGGATCCGGAAACATACCTTGATTTCCCATTGACGACCGAGGTTGCCATGGCTTTTTAGGTCCAATAAAGTACAACTGCTCCATCTCTGCGCCTGTCCCTTGAAAAAACCGCTTTCAGTCTTGGCAAGGATGGGCATGAACTTGTCGCATGATTCAACTCACATATTGCACACTCCTCTACAGATTTTAATGGGCATTCCCTCTGTAGGTGTTTCTTCCTGCATGTTGGGAGAAATACAGCCATAGTTCTTTCCAATTCTCGTTGTTTATGTTTTACCTGCAGTGTGTCTATTTGTTCAGACAAGGCACTCAGGATATTAGTCCTCAGGCTGTCCAACAGATTTCCAATTTCTACTTTTGTAACACCTCCACCAGATACTTTTGTTGATTGAATCCCTTGTTTATTCCTTGCAACTCCCCTTGAGCACTGGATGCACAACTCGTAGATGGTGTCAAAGTTCTCCTTTGATATATCTCCCTTTCCGACTATATTTAACAATTCCAAAGAGTCCTCTCGGAAGGCCCGGAGAAGGATAACTTTTAAAATGTCCTTATCCAGTTCAGAGTGACTTGATCTCTGCAATGTGTATTTAAAGCGTTCCACACAGTCTTCCATATTTTCGTCCTCTTTTTGTGTAAATTTGAAAATTTCTTCCTTAATATCCCGTGATTTACAGTAGTCATGGTACTTCTCCAAGAAAGCAGTTCTCATCTCCTCCCATGTGGTGATAGACCTTCCCCCAAGACCCATAAACCACCGCAGGGCTATCCCTTTTAGCGTAGCAGGGAAGATTTTCAATTTCTCAGCATTCGTTATATAATCGTATCCTCGACACACAATGTCAAATTCAAACAAAAACGTGTCGGGGTCTTCTGAAGTAAGCCCATGGAAACTGTGTAAAGTTGTTAAAGGAATGGGCTTTGTTGGTGCGCTAGTCCCAAGATCCCCAATTGGGAAGTCAATAGTGGAGGTTGTAGGTGCCATGAATATCCTCCAATACTCACTGGGGATTTCAACAGGCTCCGCAGGAAGGGCTCTTATCACAGGGGTTCGAGTTGCCTTAACAACGCTCCCTCTATCCTTTGGTGATAGAAGTGTCTCTACAATTTCTTCCTCCCTGTCACAGTGCCTTGGCCCTTTAGATCTCCTCTCTGCAACTTGCTCTTCCCTACTGGGATGGACGGTTTCCTCGGATGTTTTAATTGCAACTTCTTCTTCTTCTGTTACGAGGAATGGTACCCCTTTATCAAGTGTAATGTTGCTTGTCTCTCTGGCTATTGCAAGGGCCTGTTGTATCGAATTTGCAGGGGGTGTTGTGGACAGCATTAGTTGATCTACAGATTGTCCCTCAGATCTTGTTCGCGCACCTGGCCTCACGGCTACACGGGAAGACGCCTCTGATTAAGCTTTTGTAATGATTTGCTGGATATAAGTATTCCTTCCCAAATCCTGTCCTCCCTTCTTTCGGGCTCTCCCTCTGCCCCTTTTATTTGGCTCTCTGTTCATACAAGTTGGTGTGACGAAAGATGTTGATACCAAATCACAGTGCCCAAGACCTGGAGTAGGGCATCAAAAGACCATTCCCTCCCCAGGACGAGAGATCACGTTGAAAAGAGAACAATTAACGGAAAAAAAAATAAATAAAACAGGAACTTAGGGTTCAAGGCCTGGAGTAGGGCGTCAAAGGACTCCTCCCTCCCTAGGACAAGAAACCAAACAAGAAAAATAACACACACATACGAGAAAACATAACACTTCAAGACTTGAAATAGGGCGTTAAAGGAGCCCTCCCTCGCCAGGGCGAGAGATTGGGTTTCTCAAAACCAAAACAACAAAAATGCTAGAGAAATCTAAGCTCAATGCCTGGAGCAAGGTGTCAAAGGACTCCTCCCTCCCCAAGGCAAAAGATCGACCCTAATAAAACAGGAAAACAATAAAAGCGCAAAACAAAAGAAATACCTATGCTTAGGATCTGGAGCAGTGTGAGAAAGCATGTTCTCTCCCCAAGACGAGAGATTAACCCTCTGGTTGATACATATCGTGTCTTGCACCTTGTTAGCCTCCCCTGCAACAGCACCAAAATGTTGGTGTCAAGGTATGAACAAATTATTCACCCCTTTTCCTGCATTAATGTATCAATCCAGGTGTGTATTCTTTCCAAGGCAACACGCAAGCTATATGCAGGGGCAAGGTTACAATCTATCATCGAACAAGGGTTCATGAATACCAAATCAAAGCATTGTTGTAACAAAAATAGAAACTCAATTGTAGAACTTAAAAAGGTATTCACGGTGATATAAAGAATCTGTAACAACAATCAAGAAATAAACACAGCAATGAACAACACACACATAACAAGAAAACATGCAATACCTGATCAAAAGAGCAGGCCCAGCTCTTTGATCAGGGCTGCGTTACTCACAACGAAAGATAGAACAACAAAAGGGTTGTATTTTATTAATCTGAACAATGTTGTTACAATATAATTCAGGGTCTGGCTAACCCCTCATACAACAATGACCCGGCTTTTATACAGTACAAAGGGGAGTAACATCTCTACCCAAAACCTAGCAACTATATGCCCAAAGATATACATCAGTTCAACACAGCACCATCACCAAGAGAGCAAGAACAGAAATGATCCAAAACGGGTTGAGAACAGCTGCAAATCAATTATGTTGTTTCATCGTGGTCGATCAGCTGCTGTGAATCGCGAAACTGCTGCGACATGCCGTGAGGTCAACACCTGCGCTCCAGAATCTGCGGTCATAACATGTTTTAGTGGTTCGCATAGGAAAAACCCTCATGACTCTACTTCATTAATTAAATATCCCAAGAGACGAAGAAAGGGAAATTACCTCATAGTTTTACATAGTAAATATATGTGAATGAATACAAAAGGGATGAAAAGAGGAGTGGAAATGCAGGAAAACGATAGGCCGATTTGGTGCCCAACATATATGCTTGTAATTCCCTTTAAGATTCCATTTCCCAAGCTATAATAAGTTTGTTTATTATGAATGGGAGTGTGTTTTGGCCTTATTTTAAATCTAGTTGCTTTGGGCTTCCCTTGGATAGGTAAAAAACATGAATAGTTTTTGAAAATAATTTGAAACAACTCTAGAGTTGGTAACTTGATTGGTTGGGAGCACTCTCTAATTCAATAACAACAATTCCAAATGTGTGGCACGCACTTTTGCTGGTACTTTTTTCTACAATTTCTTGGTTTCTGTTGCCATCATCGACCACTAGATGTAGTCCACTTCTCATGTTATCATCAGTACTACACACTTTCCTTGGCTGCTTATACACTTGTCTGTGCAATGTTCTTGGTGCACAGTGTGTTAGTCCTTCAATGCAACAAGATATATCTACTTTCCCATGTTAGTCACATTGTTCCTACGAGCACAACATTCTTTGGGTTCTCTACTTCACAACGTTGACTTGTGCATGCCAATAAGGTTACAAAAAAAATAGTTTTTCCCCTACAAACATATAAACTTTCGAAAGTGGGGCAATTGTCTCTATACAATTTTACTCTGTTCCCATTAAAAAAACCATTGATGGGGTCCTCATTCAATTTCTCCAATTGTACTATCATTTCATTTGTGACATACTAAATAAAATACAATCTAAGCCAATGCATCTAAAATTGGGAAAATTTAAGAAAGGGGTTACGTTAAATTATTACAACCATTAAATTATGACTTATACTCATATTGGCAACAAAATTATCTTCATCGCAAAAATTGGCAATCCAAGATCATGTCCCCACAAAGTGCTTTTTCGTTGAGCCAGGAACAAAATTATCTTCACAAAAATTGGCAATCCAAGATCATGTCCCCACAAAGTGCTTTTTGTTGCGCTGGCAGTCAAGAAAAGTGCTTTTGTTTTGCAAAGGTGGCAGTCAAGGAAAGCTTGACCGTTGAATCCAACCAATATTTGTTTCCGATCCTTGTCCCAATTTTTGCCATTTACAAATCTGCTCCTCCTCCTGCCATGGCTACTGCGCTTCGTTGTATGAGTCTCGTCTTGGAGCTCCATGTCATGTATGTTTGTGAGTCTGGTGGTCTCTGTATGAGTTTTGTGTAGTCTAGTATGGTCTCTGTATGAGTTTTGTGTAGTCTGGTCTGGTCTCTGTATGAGTTTTGTGTTGTCTGGTATGGTCTGGTCTGGTCTGGTTTGCGTGTGTTGTGTTGCGCGGTACAGGGAGGTGAAGGTAAACATACGTCACATCAATTTTCTCAAGGTAGACATACATCACCGGAGCGAAAGGTATATGAATGAGGAGATATCCCCCCTATCCTTCTCACTCCCAGGTATGCAAATTTCTGTACATGTAACCTTCACACAGATGTTAGATTAGATTGGCTTAGTGATTGGCATACACTGCAAGAATTAGAATTAATATGATTTTGTGATTATTAGAATTAATATGATTTTGTAATTATTTCATGCAATTAGCTCTGTTCCAGCATCTATTGAATTACCAGGCTAAATGCGTAAATATAAATGGGCGCCTGCTTCAGTTTTTGAATCCACAGAAATTGTACATGCCCTGTTTCAGTTTTTGAATGCACATAAATTTCTAGGCTAAACGTATTTATATGAATTCTAGGCTAAACGTATTTATATGAATTCATATTTGCATGGATGGGATTCAATCAATCGCAGGTAGATTAGGTGGATTTCTACGCATCGAGTCTCTGTCTGTTTTTCTTCTTTTTCTAGTTATAAATTCAAATAGAGTCTGTGTCTATAGATTTAAATAGAGTCTCTGTTTTTTCTTCTTTTTCTAGTTATAAATTCAAATAGAGTCTGTGTCTATAGATTTAAATAGAGTCTCTGTTTTTCTTCTTTTTCTAGTTATAGATTCAAATAGAGTCTCTATTTTTCTTCTTTGGGATCAATGTTGCAGTATGAGGATCGTTCGGCCGGCCCTTTTCAAGCTCTTAACTGGGCGGTGCAATGGCAAACAGAGACTACCCCTGTCTTGTCTTGGCTTGGCTTGGCGGTGCAATGGCAAACAGAGGATGCCCATGTCTTGTCTTGGCTTGACGGTGCCATGGCAAACAGAGACTACCCCTGTCTTGTCTTGGCTGGGCGGTATTGCCTCCTGCACTGCTGCAAACTACTTCACACGCCCTGCCCCTGATTGGCACAGAATTAAATCCTCCCACATCCACATCCTCCTCTCTTCTGCTAAAATCCTGTATAGTCTCTTTGTTTCAACTTTCTCCATCTTCTTTGGTTAATGTCCATCTGATATGGTCAAATTCTATATAGTCTCTTTGTTTCTGTTAATTCAATTTTGTTAAATGCATATAAGTAGTTATGTATTATCAATTTTGTTGTTAAATGCATACAAGTAGCAGCTCTGCTCTCTGTTTTATATGCAATTCTGTACGATAATGCCATCATTGTGCTTTTACTTATACTGTTTGTGCGTTTGATTATGCAATTATGGATGATAAGGCTCTGTGTTTGTACTCTCTGTTTTATATGCAATTCTGTATGATAAGGCCATCATTGTGCTTTTACTTATACTGTTTGTGCTTTTGCTTATGCAATTATGGATGACAAGGCTCTGTGATTGTACTGTTGTGGATGTAGCATTCCCTTCCCTCGTTGGGCTTGGGAAGAAGTCCTTATACACTGACAAACTATAAGGCTGGAAGGAGACAAAGAGTATACATATCTCATTAGGGTGCGACACCCTACCTCTGCTCAAGGGAAGAACGCCGATTCAGGTATACACAGATTATATGAGAAGTTTCAGAGATACTACGTTCAGAGATTATATGCCCATCTAATTCTCTCTCCGATTAATAGAAACATAGATTTCCATAGATTAAGTCTTCGATTGATCTGAATAGGTTCTGTTTGTTTCCTTCCTTCCTGAGAATCAATCTGAATAGGCTGTGTGTGTTTGTTTCCTTCCTGAGAATCAATCTGAATAGGCTCTGTTTGTTTCCTTCCTGAGAATGCAAGTTTGTCATACACGCAGGAAATTCAAGTTGGAGTGGGGACTTGTGGGGAGCTAAGGTATCCCTCAGATCCTGGAAGCAACAGCCCCTGAATTGCCCACTTTCAATGTTACGACAAGGTAAATCAGCCTTACTTTTCCTGGACAATGGGAATTCCAAATCTGTGATACAAATAGTAGAATCCAATAATTTTATTTATGACCTCCTTAAAACTATAATCACCTAAATGTTTTGAATCCAATTTTGGTACAGTATACGAAGGCGTCCTTGAGAGCCCGTGCAGAGAGGCGGGCGGGCGGGCATTTGCTATCTCTGATCGATCAAGAGACTTGTTCAGCCTCTGCACGGTGTTTCTGTAATAAAAAAAACAGAGTGACAGTGCTGCACGATGCCAGTGTTATTCAACCAGCACAGACAGGTATGAATATTTTGTGATACATGTATATTTTTAAGTAATATATATGTAGCAGGCCATTTCCCATTAAATATGTTGTAGCATGCCATTTCCCCTTAAATTTGCAGACAGTAGAATCTTTAAAGCGATTGTGGATGGGTTGCGAATGTAATATTTAGTACCAAATAAATCCTCCCATACATCTCCTTCAATACCATCTAAATCTAGGAAGTTTGCTTTCTTCCACTCTTGATGCCGTATACATTAGAATTATGGGGAGGTTGCCTAATCTAAGTTATAGTTGTTTTAAGGGACTTACTCCTCCACTTCCAACCTTAGGAAGGATTAATTCCTACCGTTTACTCTTTCTCCATTACCAACTTCCCATAGTAGTCAATTCTGCACAAGAGGGAAGGCTTGGACAATGACCTTCCAACATATCAACAAATTATATTATGAGTATTCTTGGAAGGTCTTCTAATGAATAAGGTTCAATGTATTTTCATAGGATAAATTGGCTTCATAGACCCTTATTTGATATGAGCCTCCATATGCCTCTAGCTACCAAAGCCTTCCCAAAATTAGGCATATTCTAGTAAGCCCCAACTCCTTCAACTTCTTCATCACTTTCGATTTTTAACTATGTTCATGTTCCAACATTTGCATTTTCTCTTCTTACAATGAAGGCTACTAAATGAGTCAATTTCAGTGAATAAGTATTTTTTTTATCTTATTATTATAGTAGAGTCTAGACTATTTAATTTTCAAACTTACTTACATCTAAATGATTTTTTCCCTTTTGAAGTCAAAGTACATGCTCCAATACTAATGCTCAATATGTAGCAGGGTTTCTCTTTAGTCAAGTTAAGAAGATGATTTCAAACATCAAATTATGTTAGTCACTTTCTTAAATGATAAATAAGTTTATGCATTTTTTTGTTCCAATATATAGAAAGCATGGTTTTTCACTGAATTTTAAAATATATTATTTTTGCAGAGAATCACTGGGATATGTGCATGGCCACGCCATACGAAACATTTACATGTCCATCATGTTCATGACAAAAGACATGAAATGATTAAGACATTAATCGCTTTCAAAATAAATTGATGTTTATTTATTCATTGTGTTGTAATTATTCTCGGAAAACTCGTAATAATAATAATAAAATATTTCTTTTTGAAGGGGCTAAAAAGCCCCTTCTCAATGCCCTTAAGAACGAACCATGGTCGTTCTTAAGGGTTTGTGCATCCTCTCTCCTTTTCCACTTCTTAGTTTTTACTTTTCCTTAGATTTGGTTATGTCTAATAGTAGTTAGCATCATAGATTTTAAGCTAATAACTTTTAATGACATATCAATCTACATTATGGAACATACTTGAATTTGAAATCCAAAATCAACTTCTTAATTGTTAATGTATGCTTTACACATTTTAAATTCTTAAATGCATTAAAACAATTTATTCATGTTATTTTAATGTAATGTTTGATGACATTGTGTACTTTGTTTATGATTGTCTATGATAATGTTTGTTGTTTGAGTTTTAATGGTTGTATTTACAATGGATATGTATAGCATGTTGATATGTATTTTGAAATGTTTGTGTGTGTGTTTGTCTCCTTTAGCAATGACCATTAACATGATGTTTTTTGTGATGATTAAAATTTGATGTGTGATATGTGTGTATTTGCAATATTTTATGTGTGGTGATCAAAATTTGACGGGTGATATTTGTATGTTTTTGTATTTACAATATTATTTATGTATGGTGATCAAGATTTGATGTACATTCATGATTGTAGCAATATTTTTGGTTTTAGTTTCATTTGTGTGGTTGTTTATTTACAATGATTGTGTATGACATTTGGATATGTAATTTGGAATGTGTGTGAAATTTCATTTGGCAATGCTTAGTATCTCCATGTGCTTGTATTTTATGCATTTACAATATTTTTAGGGTGTAATTGATATGTGATGGTTCTATGTTTGTGTATTCTTGCATTTTGATGTGTGTTCATGTATGTAGCAAAGTTTGTGGTTTTTGAGTCATTTGTATGGTTGTGTATTTACAATGATTGTGTATGACATTTGGATCTTATGCATTTACAATATTTTTAGGGTGTAATTGATATGTGATGTTTCTATGTAAATTGTATATGCTTGTATTTTGATGTGTATTCATAATTGTAGCAATGTTTGTGGTTTTTGTTTCATTCGTATGATTGTGTATGACATTTGGATATGTACTTTGAAATGTGTGAAATTTCATTTGGCAATGCTTAGCATCTCCACGTGCTTGTATCTTATGCATTTACAATATTTTTAGGGTGTAATTGATATGTGATGTTTCTATGCTTGTGTATTCTTGTATTTTGATGTGTATTCATGATTGTAGTAATGTTTGAGGTTTTAGTTTCATTTGTATGGTTGTGTATTTACAATGATTGTGTATGACATTTGGATATGTACTTTGGAATGTGTATGAAATTTCATTTGGCAATGCTTAGTATATCCATGTGCTCGTATCTTATGCATTTGCAATTTTTTAGGGTATAATTGATATGTGATGTTTCTATGTTTGTGTATTCTTGTATTTTGATGTGTATTCGTGATTGTAGTAATGTTTGTGGTTTTAGTTTCATTTGTATGGTTGTGTATTTACATTTATTGTGTCTGACAATTGGATATGTACTTTGGAATGTGTATGAAATTTCATTTGGCAATGCTTAGTATCTCCATGTGCTTGTATCTTATGCATTTACAATATTTTTAGGGTGTAATTGATATGTGATGTTTCTATGCTTGTGTATTTTTGTATTTTGATGTGTATTCATGATTGTAGTAATGTTTGAGGTTTCAGTTTCATTTGTATGGTTGTGTATTTACAATGATTTTGTATGACATTTGGATATGTACTTTGGAATGTGTTTGAAATTTCATTTGGCAATGCTTTGTATCTCCATGTGCTTGTATCTTACGCATTTACAAGATTTTTAGGGTGTAATTGATATGTGATGTTTCTATGTTAGTGTATGCTTGTATTTTGAGTTTGATTTGAATAGTATTTACAATTATATTGTATGACTTGTATTTTAAAGTGTGTGTGAATTTCTTTTGCCAATGTGTAAAGTTTACATAGGCTTATATGTTTATGCATTTATAGCATTTTTTGTGTTTGACATGTAATGTTTGTATGTTTGACAATTTTTGGGGTCTCTGTATTTACAATTTCTTTGCTTGCAATAATTAAAACTTTGATGCTTATTTTTTGTAATAATCAAAATTTTACGCATAATGTTTTTATGTTTGCAAAATTTGATCTGCAATCATATATTAATGGAAATTTGATGTGCATTGATGATTGTGTATAATTTTTATTATGTTGTTTCTTTTATATCTATGTATTTAGAATGAACGTGGATGACATATTTTATGTAATTTAAAATAGAAGGTGGGGTTTTAGGAGTGATGAGAGTAGTGTAATTATAGGCTAGAAGTGAGGGGGGAGGCCAGATGACTTCCACCTTCATGTGGTTGGCCTCGTTAGTAGAGAATTTATGATTCTTGAAGCTAAGAGAAGCTCTCTATGCAAATACACACATGCAAGCATTAGAGCCCAATTTTTATCATCCTCCACTATATATATATATATATGATGAAGAAATCTGATGTTTAATGTTTTTATGTTTATGTGAATAATCTAGAAATAGTAGAACAAAATCACTCCTCACAAAAGCCCCCACTTTGAGAATATATTTGATCATATTGATACAATTTATTAAAACTTCAATAATAATAATATTTGCATACCATTAAAAATTTATGTTGATTTTTTATAGTAATTTAATATTAATATTAAAAAGATATTTGTTATTTAAATTTTATATATGATAAACGGGTAAAATTGTTTTAATTTAATTCATATTGTTATATATTTCAATATTTATAATATAAATTTAATAATATTATTATAAATTAATATTTATTAAAAATAATATTAATATAATTATAGTAATAGTCGAAAATATCATCCTAATCATATTAATAATATTATAACATGTATAATATTATTTTTTTCGAATATACTTCATAATTTCATGATTAATGCTAGTTAGACGTGAGTTAACCCATATTATATAATAATATATATAATATATATATAATAATATATTAATATAATATTATAATTTGATAAATATTTAAAATTTAATATATAATGTTTAGATATATTGTTAAAAAAAATGTTAAAATAAAATATTTACAATATATTTAACATACACTATTAAAAACTTGATGAATAATGTTGTGTATATTATTAAAAAATTATATTGATTTATTTTAATATTATTTTATAATAATTAAAATTTAACTAAAATTTATTTTTTAATGTTTAATTTTTTTTATCAAACAAAAATAAAATTATATCATGCCTCACTTTTTGGCACAATCTTCCCTGTATTAATGATATCTAAGTAGGGATGAATGATATTGAGAGTAACAAAGAAGACATAAAGGGATAGAATAAACAATTAGAAAGATGAATCACTCAAATAAGGGCTCATCCTCAAGCCCGCATTTTTTTCCTTTCTTTTTGGAAACCTTGACCCAACCTTTCAAAGGTGGTTTGATTAAAATGATCTGCCAATTATCATTACGCATTTAGGGAAATTCCTTATCAAATTATGAGGAAGCTAACTAATGAGCTCGTTTCAATATACCCAGAGAAGCATTACTATATAATATCTCTCTACTTGTTGAAGGAGCATGGTCCACACCAAAAGTCGTTGAGCTTTGAATCTTGTCCCCCAAATGGATTTTATCATCAACACTTCATCATTTGAATAAAAGAAGGGTGTCGGAAAGAAGCGAAAAGTGACCTGATTTGAATGAAAAACCCTAATGAGTAATGGCTATCTAGAGGGGAGCTTGACAAATATCTGATAACAAGTTGGTGAATTTGGCACACAATCTCCTGGCAACATATCTGCAAGTGTAATGCAAAATTCCTCTATGAGATAGTCTGGGCCACCATGAGGGTTTTTGAAAATTTTAATTATACATAGATTTTGAAAACCCTAACAGAGCCAAAATTTCATTGTGTATGTATTGTAATAATTTAAATTTAATATTAATAAAATGTTTGTTATTTTTATTTATATATTGAAAATATCTAATATATTTGGTTCATATATATAGATAATTCGAAAGTTTCCATTAATTACTCAAAATACTACTTCATGGTTGATTCCAGTTCAAAACACCCCTAGCTTCATTGCTCCCGGACTGGTTGGCTTGGAGGTATTGACAAAATCACAAACAGAAGAGTAGCATAAAACCAAAGTATCTCATGCATGCAACCCATAGTAAAAAAAAATGACCCAAGATACAAAAACAACTAGCCATCATCTCTGAGCATTAGTATACCCTAGCTGTGGACCATATGATTCATCTCTTGGTGGTGGAGGTTAGAAAAATTCCTCATACACATGGGCCTCTATGTGATCCAGATGGCCCTCCAAGCAAGTCTTCTTATCCATAATATGCTTATGCTTGCGCCGAAGAGATACCAACTTATCTAGTATGTGCCACTAGTTATGCTACAAATCATTCATGAAAGTTATGACTTCGTTATATTCATCTTGCCTATCCTAAGATAATTGCTCAACCATCAGAGTAACTTGATGTAATTGGGCCTCAATAGATTAAAATCGAGGGGGGGGAGGTCCACCCTTCTTGGAGAGTTGACCTACTAGTCAACTTCTCCCCCAGGACCTCGTTGGTCGACCAGATGCATCACTCTGAGGCCTCAAGGGTCGACACCCTTATGTGTGCAGCCTCTTTATCGTTGCATCTCTTGTCATGGCCTCCTCGCTATATTAACTCCATGAGACCCCCACCCATAGAGTATCTCCAAATACTAGCACTGTCAACCCAGTCCTTGGATCAATGGTGCTGCATAAGCGACAAACCCTTGACCCACCTCCCTATCTACTCACCCTCTCCTCGCACCAAGAAACACCAGACGCACATCACTAGTAGTCACCCTCGTACCTAGAGCCACCAGGCCCCCACAACACGTGGCCACCCACTAGGGTTAGTATGCCACCCCCAATACAACACCCTTTTAAGCTCGACACCCACTAAGAGACCCCTCGCCCCGTCAACAATAAAGCATCTAGTCACCACACTGCTCCACCCAACCATTACTGATATGAGGATGGAAAAAATTTAGCTACTACCAAACTCCAAACTAAAGGAACCACAAAGACATAGTTATAGAAATTTACCTACACTATTGTGAAATTGGATGGCCCCCGAGTTGCACTACAGATGACCCCAGTATTAGATGTCACATTAGAATTGTGTTGCCACAAAAGTCTGAAAGCCACCTCCTTCCACCACGAACCAGGGTCCCAAGTATCTCCCTCTAAAACCTCCACCAATGCCGACGCCACACTCTGCCTCTAGAGAATGAATCCCCATGGAACATACTAACACTAATGAGTGTGTTGTGGCTTAGAGAGTAAGCCACCTTGTGCATCTGAAACAATACCGCCCACCACAACCACCATCTCTATCTCTGGTAACATGGAAATGAAGACCTCAACCAAGCATACCATAATTATAAACCAAACACTCTCCAGAATGTTCGCTAAGCTCACGTTAGGTGAAGCGATCCCATCAAATTGGTTAAACATTTATAATGTGTGTTGGGGAATTAACACCTCGTCGTGAGCCTCTTGTCTGCCGGTTGTCACCCCCATCGGGGTCCTCTATATTCATGTATTCTTAATATATATAAATTTAATAAAATTTAATATTTGAATATTTTTTATATATTTATTAAAAATAATATTACATAATTATATAATTTCTTTAAAATGTTAATTAAATAAATATGATCTTCACGATTTCATGAACTAATATTATTATTATCCAATTTTAACGTCATGGCCAACCCATACACCGCATTGGTGTATGAGACCCATTTATTTGTGGGAGAAGAGACCCACCTCCCTATTTGACTACTAAGTCTACAAAGGCATACATACTCTACCCCCCTCTAGTTTTGAACCTATGACCTCTTAGGAGGAAACACATGCTCTTAACCATTAGGCCCACTCAAGTTTTAATGAGTTGGAAATAAAAAAGCATATATATATATATATATGGAAAGAATAAAGTATTTATTATTTAGATATAACGCACAATGATATATTTAAATAATATATTTTTTACTATATAATTTTCATTAAAAAATATTATTTTATTATATATTAAAAATATATACTGATTAATATAGTAGTTATAATTATATATTTTTAGTTTTTATCTATATTTATATATTTAATAGAATTTAATGTTCACATAAAATATTTATTTTAACATATTGCAATTTAAATTATATAAATTATGTTTATAAATAACATATCAATGTTTATTATTTAATGTTTATAAATGTGTTTATATATATTTATATGAATGATTAAAAATATATAATATTTTGCATTTATATGTATATATTTATTTTTTAATATTTATATAAATTTAATTAAATATAATGTTTTCCTTCCATCCTTAAAATTTAATTTATATAAATTACGATATATATTTTATATTTACAATTTTAATTTTTTTATATTTATATATATAATTTTCTGTGAGGCTTTGGTTTGATGGAGAAGGGTGCACTGCTAAGGTACACCATGCAATAGGTCACTAGTTATGATCATAAACAAAGTACAAAATGTCATCAAACATTACATTAAAATAACATGAATACACGTCAATACACAAACAAATACTGTTTTAATGCATTTAGCAATTTAAAATATGTGAAGCATACATTAACAATTAAGAAGTTAATTTTGGATTTCAAATTTCAAGTATGTTCCATAATGTAGATTGATGTATCATTAAAAGTCACTAGCTTAAAATCTATGATGCTAACTACTATTAGACATAACCAAATCCGAGGAAAAGTAAAAACTAAGAAGTGGAAAAGGAGAGAGGATGCACAAACCCTTAAGAACGACCATGGTTCGTTCTTCAGGGCATTGGGAAGGGGCTTTTTAGCCCCTTCAAAAAAAAAAAATTATCATTTTATTATTATGAGTTTTTCGAGAGTAATTACAACACAATGAATAAATAAATGCTAATTTCTTTTGAAAGTGATTAATGTCGTAATCATTTCATGTCTTTTGTCATGAACATGATGGACATGTAAATGCTTCGTATGTCGTGGCCATGCACATATCCAAGTCATTCTCTGCAAAAATAATATATTTTAAAAATCAGTGAAAATCCATGCTTTCTATATAGTGAAACAAAATATGCATAAATTGATTTATCATTTAAGAAAGTGACTAACATAATTTGATGATTGAAATCATCTTCTTAACTTGACTAAAGAGAAACCTTGCTACATTGAGCATTAGTATTGGAGCATGTACTTTGACTTCAAAACGAAAAAAAAAAAAAATCATTTAGATGAAAATAAGTTTGAAAATTAAAAAGTCGAGACTCTACTATAATAATGAGATAAAAAAGGTACTTATTCACTGAAATTGGCTCATTTAGTAGGCTTCGTTGTAAGAAGAGAAAATGCAAATGTTGGAACATGAACATAGTTAAAAATCGAAAGTGATGAAGAAGTTGAGATTTAAGAAGGTGAAGGAGTTGGGGCTTACTAGAATATGCCTAATTTTGGGAAGGCTTTGGTAGCTAGAGGCATATGGAGGCTCGTATCAAATAAGGGTCTATGAAGCCAAGTTATCCTATAAAAATACATTGAACCTAATTCATTAGAAAACCTTCCAAGAATGCTCATAATATAATTTGTTGATATGTTGGAAGGTCATTGTCCAAGCCTTCCCTCTTGTGCAGAATTGGCTACTGTGGGAAGTTGGTAATGGAGAAAGAGTAAAGGGTAGGAACTAATCCTTCCTAAGGTTGGAAGTGGAGAAATAAGTCCCTAAAAACAACTATAACTTAGATTAGGCAACCCCCTATAATTGTAATGTATATGGCATCAAGAGTGGAAGAAAACAAACTTCCTAGGTTTGGATGGTATTGAAGGAGACGTATAGGAGGCCTATACAAGAAAACTGAAAATGAGTCATGTTAGAATTAAGAACATAGAGGATGAATTGGTTTGGTCAAATAATGGAGCCGAGTCAAACATTATAGGTGAGACTATTTTTCTTAAGACAACTATAATGGAAAAAACAACATCGAAAAAAGAAAATGGTAATGGTGAGCACCTGTGTATCCTGAAGCCCATCAGTGGTTTGCTTCCTGCGTCCCATTCCCGCTGAGAACCCGTCACACAGCAGCTGAAAATGAATCCCACAATAATGAAATCCAATTACTTACCGAAACAGATAAATTCAACGGGTTATCCAAATTTCTATCTATAAATAAAATGAAAAATAAGAAAATATACCCATCGATGAGGAGTTGATCCAGTGGACTGGCGCTGGGAAGAATATGAACAACATACAGTGGTCAGACATTTTGATTTGTGGCTCTGATGCCTGAAGCTGCTGCTCTACTCGCCGAACATGCTTGTAAATCCACGCACTAGGTCCCACTGGCACAGTGATCCACCTCGTCCACGCTTCTCATGTTCTCCGTATAACAGTGCGGGTGGATCGGTGCCAGGTCATCCATTTGTTCATATATTCAAAACAAATAATCGAAGGTTCACATGTCGTTTACTATTAAACCCAATCGAATCTAAGCTAAGAAAACACATATTTTTGGTCATTTCATTACATGCAATGGAATACCAGTCGATCACAAATACAGAAAGCATCAACATGGTTTTACAAAGCCCTGGGTCACATGCTCAGTGGTAGTCTTCAATGCTGAGGGAGATCATCTCACCATCACTTCAAGGTTTGCGAAGTATGCACTGCTTATCAATTTTTAACCATCACACTGGACGCCCTGAAGTACAGGTTGAGGATTTATTGGGTACTAAATATTACATTCGCAACCCATCTACATTCGCTTTAAAGATTCTATTGTCTGCAAATTTAATGGGAAATGGCCTGCTACATATATATTTCTTAAAAATATATATGTATTACAAAATATTCGTACATGTCTGTGCTGGTTGAATAAGACTGGCATCATGCAGCACAGTCACACTGTTTTTTCACAGAAACACCGCGCAGAGGCTGAACAAGTCTCTGGATCGATCAGAGATAGCAAATGCCCGCACCCTAATGAGATATATATACTCTTTGTTTCTCCTTCCATCCTTATAGTTATCGGTGCATAAGGACTTCTTCCCAAGCCCAACGAGGTAAGGGAACGATACATCCACAACAGTACAATCAGAGAGCCTTGTCATCCATAATTGTATAAGCAAAAGCACAAACAGTATAAGTAAAAGCACAACGACGGCCTTTTCATACAGAATTGCATATAGAACAGAGAGTACAAATACAGAGCCTTATCATCCATAATTGCATAAGCAAAAGCACAAACAGTATAAGTAAACGCACAATGATGGCCTTATCATACAGAATTGCATATAAAACAAAGAGCAAAGCTACCACTTGTATGCATTTAACAACAAAATTGATAACAGAGAGCTACTTATATGCATTTAACAAAATTGAATTAACAAAAGAAAGACACGCAGAAACAAAGAGACTATAGAGAAGTTGACCATATTAGATGAACATTAACCAAAGAAGACGGAGAAAGTTGAAACAAAGAGACTATACAGGATTTTGCCAGAAGAGAGGAGGATGGATGTGGATGTGGCAGGATTTAATTATGTGCCTCTATTTAAATCTATAACTAGAAGAAGAAGAAAAACAGAGTCTCTATTTGAATTTATAACTAGAAAAAGAAGAAAAACATAGACTCGATGCATAGAAATTCACCAATCTACCTGCGATTGATTGAATCCCATCCCATGCAAATATGAATTCATATAAATACGTTTAGCCTAGAAATTTCTGTGCATTCAAAAACTGAAGCAGGGCATGTACCAATTCATAATTAGGCAAGTTCTGTGGATTCAAAAACTGAAGCAGGTGCCCATTCAAATTTGTGCGTTTAGCCTGGTAATTCAATATATGCTAGAACAGAGCTAATTGCATGAAATGATTACAAAATCATATTAATTCTAATTCTTGTAGTGTATGCCAATTACTAAGCCAATCTAATCTAACATCTGTGTGAAGGTTACATGTACAGAAATTTGCATACTTGGGATTGAGGAGGATATGGGTGGGTATCTCCTCATTCACATACCTTTCGCTCGGGTGATGTCTGTCTACCTTGAGAAAATTGATGTGATGTATGTTTACCTTCAACTCCCTGTACCGCACAACACAACAACGCAAACCAGACCAGACCATACCAAACAACACAAAACTCATATAGAGACCAGACAAGACTACACAAAACTCATACAGAAACAACCAGACTCACAAGCATACATGACATGGAGCTCCAAGACAAGACTCATACAGCGAAGCGCAAACATACATGACATGGAGCTCCAAGACAAGACTCATACAGCGAAGCGCAGTAGCCATGGGAGGAGGAGGAGCATATTCGTAAAAGGCAAAGATTGGGACAAGGATCGGAAACAAATATTGGCTGGATTCAACGGTAAAGCTTTTCTTGACTGCCACCTCTGCAAAACAAAGGCACTTTTCTTGACTGCCAGCGCAACAAAAAAGCACTTTGTGGGGACATGATATTGGATTGCCAGTTTTTGCGAAGATAATTTTGTTCCCGGCTCAACGAAAAAGCACTTTGTGGGGACATGATCTTGGATTGCCAATTTTTGTGATGAAGATAATTTTGTTGCCATTAGGATTATGAGGAGTATATGTCATAATTCAATGGGTGTAATAATCTAATATAAGGGTAACCTCTCTGTTAAACGTTCACAATCTTTAGCGCTCAGATATGCCTTGCAAGGCCAATTACACTTCACACTTGGTGTTTATAAAGCATTACATGCATATTTATAGTTTTAAAGTACATATATTACTAATTTATAATTTAGTAAGAATGTATATTCTAGGTGAGTGTAATAAAAGTTAAATCTATCTTTTAAAATTATTCTTAATAAATTGGAGAATGCTCCCAACCAATCAAGTTACTAACTCTAGAGTTGTTTCACAATATTATTGTTTAGGTTTATTAATTACCTATCCAAGGGAACAACTAGATTTAAAATAAGCCCAAAACACACTCCCATTCATAATGACCAAACTTATTATAGCTTGGGAAAGCGAATTTTAAAGGGAATTACACGCAGATGCATTGAAAAATGTTCATGTTTTCGAACTTATCTTTCTTCATTCATTATCGTATCCATTTATAAAATGTTAAAGAGATCGATTTCATCTTCATTCATTAATTTCCTCCTTAAATACTACTTTCATGGATTTCCATACGGTTAACACATTTGACATGTGATGGGGAGAAGAGAAGCACATATGCCATGCATAATAATATATAATAATTGTCATCGGTAACATAACGAGATTGAGATTTATCATTGAATATATGATAAATGATCATCCACTTCGATGGAATAATTTAAATCATTACAAATAACATCTTAATTATCAACTATTCAACAATTTTGAGAAGGATGAAGTTCAAAACTACTTACAGATTAAATTTAATTCATAGATTAAATTCTCTCTCTCTCTCTCTCTCTCTCTTCTAAAAAACATTAAAAATGTTTCACCCAAATTTTATATAATAAAATCACTGAAACTCTATTAAAAAAATTTACGAAATCCTTACTAATTTAAATAATTTGTACAAATATTACTACACATTTTGCATATTAATTGATTAAAAAAAATATACTTTTAAATAAATTTCCTTTGCATCTAAACATCCCATGGTCTACCCGAATGGAAAAGGTTGTAATCTAGGCTCAACAAATCGATCTTTCTGGTTGTCATTAGATTTTTCTCGTTTGATTTGAGAGTTCAAGGGTCAGGTATGATATGCAAAATTAATCACTCAAAGACATCTCACATCCTTCATATAACTGTGTCAAATTTTTCCATTAGGTTTCTTCCATTTGATTTGAGAGTTCAAGAGTCGGATATGTATGCAAAATGCACTTCTCCTTCGTAATCATCCAACCAGAGCACCCACAAGGAGATGATTCTAACTCGCCACCTCGAAGAGTTTGATGGCATTTTCAGCTAATACCTAAAGCATTTCTAGAGAAAAATGAATGACAGATTTATTCCTTTCAATTTATGAAACAAAAATCACCCCTATTGTTGTGAAGATTTTCGAGATTTTCCAAACATTCAATAAACATCCAGGATGGACTCCACACAAGGCATTATTCATATGACAAGGTCCCCATACATTCAAGAAAGATTTTAAGTGGCTCTCTTGGACTCACCAAGTTTCGACCTTGCGAACTACCATTGGATAATAAAGAAAATCATATTGAACTGCATTACAAAGGCCTCCCTGAAATGGCTCTGGTTGGGAGTAGGAATAGAGTCTAGAAGGTTAAGTGACCATGGAAGGAGATTACTATGAAGAAGGCCATAATTATGGAACAAGAATTGGGGATGATGTAGAGTGGGAGGTGAAAATGACCATCAGGGGTTTCAACGTGCTATAGGACAAGAATGGTCTATGGAGATGTTCCTAAGGGGAATTCACCACTATTATTGACAAGATTCTTGAGAGATTTCCAAATATTCCATAAACAGTTGGACCAGATTTGAGAAAAACATTCTTGACTTGAAAGTTGAGAGACTCTCCACACATTCCAGAAAGAATCATGACATAAAAACTTTGGGTCGATTTTCACAGTAAAAAGTATGAAACTAGATGTTTTAGCTTACAAACACTAAAAAGTATGTAAATTGGTGTTGACTTTGTTTGGAATGCCATAGGCTTTATTTAATGACCAAAAGTCTACCCAAAATTCATAGGGTTTCGACCTCATGACCTACCACTAGCAGATAAAGAAAATCCTATTGGGATGGATTGCAGATGACTTTGTGAAATAACCTAGGCTAGAGGAGCAGGAATCGACTTAATTGGAAGGTCGGTGACCGATCAAGGGAGCTTGCTATAAAAAAAGGCCATAATGATGGAACGATAATTGGGGACAACACGGAAAAGGAAAGGGAATGGGACCATTGAATATTTCAACGTGTTATGGATTGATAATGGTCTTTGGAGAGGTCCATGATAGGAATTTGCCACTAATATTGACAAGATCATCAAGACACTTTTCATATATTCAATAAATGTTTAGGCCAAGCTAGAGATAAAAAATCTTATTGACATGAGAGACTCGCCAGATATTCAGGAAAGACTTGAGCCAAAAAAATTCCATGTTAGTTTCAAAATAGAGATATTAAACTTGATTTTAAAGCAAATGAGCGCTTAAACGTATTAAACTTATTTTTTGCATGTTGTCACCTATGAAGGATTATTTTATTTGACATGTTAGAGAATTTCTTTTATGTCAAAAAAGCTACCCTAAACTCATTGGGATTTGACCTAGTTACTTATCACTAACAAATAAAGAAAATATATTGGAATGGATTGCAGAGTGCTTTATGAAACAAACTAGCCAAGGGGAGAAGGGATATATTCTGGAAGGTTGAGTGTCCAGTCAAGGGAGGTTGCTATCAAAGAGGGATCAAATTATGAACAAGAATTGGGGATGATGTAGAGACGAAAAGGGAAAGCGACTATAGAGGGTTTCACGGTGCTATCGAGCAAGAAGTATTTTTTGAAAGGTTCGTGGGGGGAATTGAAAGGGAATGGGAACATGAATTTAAAGTGAGAGAAAATGAGAAAAGGTTCAATTTATGAGAAGTCGAAAAGGATAATTGAATCGGAAAGAAAATTTAAAGGGAGGGAGACAAAAGGAGAAAAGGTTCTTTTGATAGGAATAATGAAAGAGAAAGGGGTGATCCTTCTTCACAAGGTGGGGAACAACATGACCTTTCCATCTTGAATAGAATTTCACTTGGTGATCTTACTTTCAACTCCAAACCTATCACTTCCAACTTGACAATATTACTTGAGAAAATATTAATGGCACAAAGACTATTGTGCTACTGTTTGCAATGACATTCTTAAGGTAAGCTTCTTCCTCTCACTTATATGTTGTTCTGTTTAATTACACAGTTGACTTTTTCTTTAATGTGGTTCTCCGAGGAGTTATCTTTTTGTTTGCTTGTCCTTTTTTCCTAAGTTTGTTTGTTTGGTGTTTATCTTTTCTAACGCAATCTCCCAAGGCTATTACATAACCGTAAAATCATATTAGTGTTATTTATTTCATTAATTTATTCCAAATCTTAGCATCTCAAATTGTCATTTTAGAGAGGTTTAGACTACAATTATATGTCAATTTACTAAAAAACCAACCTTATGTATTGAAATTATAAAGTTGCACATTACATGCTCCTGTAGAGAAAATCAAACCAAAATAGAACGTTTGAAAATATTGTATTTTGAAATATTGCTTGCAAGCGTGTTTGGAAAAAATGATTTCTTCTTATAAAAACACGTTTATATGTAGTTTAGTAACAAACCTTTTCATTTCTAGTTCTCCATATTTATTGAACTCGGGAGGTGAAAAATGTTGACCTATTAGGAGGTGAAGGCTAGGGAAAAGGCATGGCATGATTTCCATATCAAGCAAAAGAAATCCCAGGTTGATGATCTTGTGTTGATGTATGACAACAAATTTATGAAACACCCTAGGAAATTTCATATGCATTAGGTTGGATTGTATCTTATGCAGTATGTCACAAATGCAATGACAGTACAATCGGAGAAACTGAATGAGGATCCCATCAATGACTTGTCAAAGGGAACCGACTAAAATTGTCTAGAGACAATTACCCCACTTTCCAAAGTTGATGTGTTTGTAGGGGTAAAAAATATTTGTTTTTGTAACCTTATTGGCATTCACAGGTCAACATTGTGAAGTAGAGAGCCCAAAGAATGTTGTGTTGGCAGGAACAATGTGACTAACTTGGAAAAGTAGATATATCTTGTTACAGTGAAGGGCTAACACATTGTGCACCAAGAACATTGCATAGCCACATGTATAAGCATTCAAGGAAAGTGTGTAGTACCAGTGATAACATGAAAAGTGGACTACATCTAGTGGTCAATGATGCCAATAGAAACCAAGAAATTGTAGAAAAAGGAACCAGTAAAAGCATGTGCCACCCATGTGGATGGGCATTGTGGAAATATATTAAAAGGGACATTAAATCTATTAAAGAAAAATGTGTCCTAGATCAGCGGAAATGTTAGGAAGGTTGCTTGGCATGAATTCTACCATGGCTAGAATCACAACCGATGTTCATGACTAGTGAAGTTATTATAAGATATAACCAAGATTACTAAAAGTTATTGTTCTTGAAAATGTGCACAAGGCATGTAAGTCACTAAGACTTCATCCAATTTTTTTCTCATTGTCTCATATTTGTAAGAGTAAAGTCGAGGCGTGAAGCACAAAACTAATCAAAATGTAGTTGCAGATGAATTTTGTATTTGTTAGATACATATGCCATGGCCTCATCATTAGTTCCCAATAAATCAAGGACATAAGTCGCTAGTGGTGTGCGGCCTCCACAACTTGTTGCAAAATAAAAAACTCAGTTGTTGAAAGAGCCAAAGTATAAATTGTTAACACCTTCAATTCTGAAAGGTGTTATCAAATAAGGTGGCATGCTCAACATGATCGACAAGCTGAAATTTAATGAACACTTTGTCACATACCCCAACAATTTTCCCCAATTTGCTAAGGTAAAGTACATGACTATCATAGTCCAACCAAGACTTCCACGGGTTTGTGAACCTCAACAATGGACTAAGGGGGTTGATAAATCAAGTATTTTAAATTTGTTAGATATCCCCCATTTTGGTCTAGTAATGAAGTAAATATTTGTGTTAAATTACTCCCGGTTGCGTACAAAATAGAGATGTGGCTCTGTGAGCCTATAGAAATTGATTCATAACTCATATCTAGGATTTATGGGTTATCCATTTCATAAAAATAATGAAAATGATGTTGGTAAGGAGGTGATAGAAAAATACAGTGCAGTTTGTGGATGGAGGGGGATATTAATATCCTTTATAAGTGATGAGCAGGTGAATTTTTCCACGCTATTAATTTCTTGTAAGTTTCTTAGGAAGTGCCAAAATGAGCATTGACTTGTAGGAGAAGTGGCTATTGCAACGAAATGTGGCACACGTGTCACCCTACTGAGTGCTCGTGCAAAATTTGGTGCTCCAAACAGTTCTCTGTTTCGGACAAATGTGGGTGACATCATCAACATTTTCTGACAACTATCCAGGGCCTCAGCTTGAAACGTGACTAATTGCTTGACACAGAGATCAATGCACCACTTTTGTGTCTTCAACATCCGTTCCCCGTTCCCACAATTTCTAAAGATGTATCGTGCTTATTGTACATAGTCACTGATCTCTCGGGTTATCCTCTTACCATAAAAGGCTTCGTGACCTAATTTGACTCAAACGTATTAGAAGCCTTCTACCAGCTTATCTGATTGAAAATGTAAGAGGTGAGGGCCCTCAAATGAATGTCCCCCACATATGGAACCGGATTAAATTCTCTATCAACACGTAGGAGATACTCATGCATGTAAAGCTCACACATCAAATGCTGAGTTGGCACATCATGGGCTCTCAATATCTGGAGGAACTGTACACAATCCTCAATCTCATGACTAATTTCTTTCTTGATGCTTTCCAAACAGAAGAAAAGAAAACATTCATGCAAAAATAAAGAGTAACTGGAAGCAGGAGGGCGACGTGCCATCACCTCCTGTGCTAAATTGAGAATTCGTTCTTTGTCGGATTTCAATTCTGCCACTTGCCTT